>WNWK01003003.1:87500-184311 GCA_009830355.1 Cherax destructor
CTTGGAACAAGGTACGCAGTGCCCTACCACCGTACCACACTGGTCCAATACCTTGGCGCCCAGCCTGTTCTGCGAATTCTAAACATGTAAAAATCTCTCGTCGGTCGTTGTATGCAGGGGATGAGATAAAAAGCTGAAAGCCACGTGCCTGAAGGCTGGCTGCCTTGGACCAAAACGTCTAGCGTTAGATGGACGTCAAGGTATTTGACCAGTGTGGTACGGTGGTAGAGCACTGCTTACCTTGTTCCAAGGTTTGAAGGTTCGAGTCTCCTTCGACCTGAGATTAGTGTTTGTGAATATTTCGCCTGTTCTGGGTTATTTACATTACCCAGAATTGAGACATTGCACGACATTAGATTTCCTAAATCTTCATTAATTTCAGCTGAATATTCTTCTGAATCTATTATTTTATCTCAGTTTGAGTCGTTAGCGAATTTGCTCATGTCACTTGTTAGTCCTTCAAGTTCATTAATGTAAATTATGAACAACAACAGGCCTAAAACTGATCTATGTGAAACACCACTTTTGACTGGTCCCCTCTCTGATTTCACCCCATTTATACAGACTCTGCTTCCTGGAGGGCAGCCATACCTCGCTCCATGACAGAACTTTTTTCACTATACCATGAGCTGCCACTTTAACACGATCCACTGCGTCATTGCACCGTAGTGAGGTGGCCTCTTTGGACGATAGGAAGATTAATGCCCTAGTAAAACGACCTATTTGGGCAATAGGATGTCTTAATTCCTTGGTAAAAAAAAGACTCTTTGGACGACAGGAAGTTTAATACCCCAGTAAAACGACCTATTTGGGTAATAGGACGTTTAATGACCTAGTAAAACGACTATTTGGACGATAGGAAGTTTAACACTGTAGTAAAACGAAGTAAGAACACTCTGGCTTCAGTGTTCTTATAACATAAACAGACTTGACTGGTAAACAAAAATATCTCGTGTTATAAAATATTTAAAGTGTCTCCGTTTCTCTTGCGGGTTGCTCACTATCGCTTGGAAAGTAGCCGGCTTGCTGAGGGCAAGCCGGCTTGTCTTGAGACAGCTGGCTGGCTAGTCCTCAGTCAGCTAGTTTGCCTTCAAACAACTAGTTTGCCATCGGACTGCTGGTTTGCCTTCCGACAGCTGGCTTACCTTTAACCATCTAGTTTGTCTTCAGACAGCTGGCCTGCCTGCAGACAGTTGGCTTGCCTTCAGACAGCTGACCTACCTGTAGACAGTTGGCTTGCCTTCAGACAGACAGCTGGCCTGCCTGCAAACAGTTGGCTTGCCTTCAGACAGCTGGCCTGCCTGCAGACAGTTGGCTTGCCTTCAGACAGCGGACTTAAGATTTGCAGTTCTCTTTCTTCACCATCTGGCTTGTCTTCACCTTGTGAGCTTTGTCATCCAACTGGCTTAATATTCAACCGGGTTGCTTGCTTTCAGTCACCTGACTTGCCATCATACTACTGGCTTGAATATAAAAACTGGATTGCTTTCAGCCAGCTGGTTTGTCTTCAGCCAACTTACTTGCTTTTAATTATCTCGCTTGCCTTCAACCAGCAGGTTTGCCTCCTTCAGTTAGTTTGTCTTCAGCCAGTCGGCTTTTCTTCTGCTAGTCGGCTGGTGCTTGCCTGCACCAGCCGACTAGCCATCATCCGGTTGACTTTTTCAGATGGCAGGCATGCTTTCAGCTTCCTGATCTGCCTTCTCTCTCAGAGGGTTTACATTCAGACAGCTGGCTTTACTGCAGAAGCTGGCTTGCCTGTGGAAGCTGGTTTGCCTGTGGAAGTTGGCTTGCCTGCAGAAGCTGGCTTGCCTGCAGAAGCTGGCTTGCCTGCAGGAGCTGGCTTGCCTGCAGAAGCTGGCTTGCCTGCAGGAGCTGGCTTGCCTGCAGGAGCTGGCTTGCCTGTATTAGGTGGCATCCCTTGTAAGTCTCTCAAGCTGAAGATTATCAAAAGTTTTGCCTTTGTTCTGTTGAAGTTTGTGTTCTGTTACTCAAAGCAGCTAAGTAGTTGCGCCGTTACACCCGACAGTCAACTGTAGGGGAGCGTCCAGCAGGGAAGGCTCCCCCTCCATTACACCCGACAGTCAACTGTAAGGGAGCGTCCAGCAGGAAGGCTCCTCCATTACACCCGACAGTCAACTGTAGGGAGCGTCCAGCAGGGAAGGCTCCTCCATTACACCCGACAGTCAACTGTGGGGAGCGTCCAGCAGGGAAGGCTCCCTCCATTACACCCGACAGTCAACTGTAGGGGAGCGTCCAGCAGGGAAGGCTCCCCCTCCATTACACCCGACAGTCAACTGTAAGGGAGCGTCCAGCAGGGAAGGCTCCCCCTCCATTACACCCGACAGTCAACTGTAAGGGAGCGTCCAGCAGGGAAGGCTCCCCCTCCATTACACCCGACAGTCAACTGTAGGGAGCGTCCAGCAGGGAAGGCTCCCTCCATTACACCCGACAGTCAACTGTAGGGAGCGTCCAGCAGGGAAGGCTCCCTCCATTACACCGACAGTCAACTGTAAGGGAGCGTCCAGCAGGAAGGCTCCCCTCCATTACACCCGACAGTCAACTGTAAGGGAGCGTCCAGCAGGGAAGGCTCCCCCTCCATTACACCCGACAGTCAACTGTAGGGGAGCGTCCAGCAGGGAAGGCTCCCTCCATTACACCCACAGTCAACTGTAGGGAGCGTCCAGCAGGAAGGCTCCCTCCATTACACCCGACAGTCAACTGTAGGGGAGCGTCAGCAGGAAGGCTCCCTCCATTACACCCGACAGTCAACTGTAAGGGAGCGTCCAGCAGGGAAGGCTCCCCCTCCATTACACCCGACAGTCAACTGTAAGGGAGCGTCCAGCAGGGAAGGCTCCCCCTCCATTACACCCGACAGTCAACTGTAGGGGAGCGTCCAGCAGGGAAGGCTCCCCCTCCATTACACCGACAGTCAACTGTAAGGGAGCGTCCAGCAGGGAAGGCTCCCCTCCATTACACCCGACAGTCAACTGTAAGGAGCGTCCAGCAGGGAAGGCTCCTCCATTACACCCGACAGTCAACTGTAGGGGAGCGTCCAGCAGGGGAAAGGGTCCTCCATTACACCCGACAGTCAACTGTAGGGGAGCGTCCAGCAGGGAAGGCTCCCCCTCCATTACACCCGACAGTCAACTGTAAGGGAGCGTCCAGCAGGGAAGGCTCCCCCTCCATTACACCCGACAGTCAACTGTAAGGGAGCGTCCAGCAGGGAAGGCTCACCCTCCATTACACCCGACAGTCAACTGTAGGGGAGCGTCCAGCAGGGAAGGCTCCCCCTCCATTACACCCGACAGTCAACTGTAGGGGAGCGTCCAGCAGGGAAGGCTCCCCCTCCATTACACCCGACAGTCAACTGTAAGGGAGCGTCCAGCAGGGAAGGCTCCCCTCCATTACACCCGACAGTCAACTGTAGGGGAGCGTCCTGCAGGGAAGGCTCCCCCTCCATTACACCCGACAGTCAACTGTAAGGGAGCGTCCAGCAGGGAAGGCTCCCCCTCCATTACACCCGACAGTCAACTATAGGGGAACGTCCAACAGGGAAGGCTCCCCCTCCACTACACACGAAATCACTAAAACTTGAGCAATTTTGTGAAGTTTGTGATTCGCTCGGGAACGTCTCCAATTCTCTGAAATTTGCTGGAAACTTTGGGATGTGGTCCGTCCGTCCGTCCGTCCGTCCGTCCGCTTGGCTATCGCACGTCGACGCCAGCTGCTCCTACTGCTGGACCTCTTCGATAGAGGACGGTGCTCAGTGCTTGGGGTTGCGATATTAAATTGAAATGTCGTATATCTGTGATTTTAAGCAAGGGTTTCCAATTATTTTCCGACATGTGTCCCTCCCAGGGAGTTGTATGACCCTTATGGGTTTACGTCTTCCAAGGGAAAATAATTTCCCCAGACAATATTTTGAGCGTATTACCTTGAGGCATGGCTCAATACTGGTGAAGAGCTCTTGATCGTAGGAATTGAAGCTACTTACCCTTTAATAAAATCTTTGTCAAAAGAGCTTTACGGTCCCTAAGGGTTGAGCGCTTCCCCATAAATATAATAACGTGGCCATCATAATCAGAGATTAGATTTTGCCACCGAAGTGGCTAGTTTGTGCACCCCATGTCCATCCAGTAGACGGCAGCGCAAGAGCATATGGATGCACAAAAGGCCTAGTAACTAGCCCCCAAAAGAGTTAACAGGAGTACATCGTAACCAGATCTGATATTGTAGAAATAACGGATGACTTCCGAGGCTCGCGGAGGTCAAAGGTTCCTTTAATGCGTAAGTTGAATGATCAAAATGAAGCACCGTGGAAATTACTGAAGAAAAGGCGTATAGTGCAGAACAAGGTTCTACTGCGACAACCTTCGCTCTGTGTAGAGCTTTAAGTCATGACTTGATAAAGCTCTACATAGAAACGTTGTCCAAGTAGAAGATTGTTTTATTTGGACAATGTTATGTAAGTTGACAGTGGTCAGACGTACAGCTTGTAGTAAGACCATCCATAACATAGTCCACATATATAACAAGTCTATAACAACAAGTCTGCATATTTAATTAAACATCAGTTTTCAAAGAAAACAGAACGTTATTTATATAAAGCTGAACATATACAACACAACATTATGTTACAACTAGTCATTATTTATCATACAACTACACAGTTATACTAAGCAAACATAAGTTACATACAACTGGAGATTAGTATGATTTATATAATAAGATTATTATATACAGCTAAATATTAGATATATACAAGTAAACGATACTTATAGAACACCAAAAAATAACTTTTACTCAAAACTAAACATTGGGGTTCATATAAATTATAAGTAAATTGCTCTTTACAATACACATTAGCATTAGCATTTATTGTGTTAAACAATGAGTCAAAATCAGTCAGCATATTTTTTTTAATTCGAGTGAGTCTTCCCTCAGCCTAACAATGATTACCATTAACTTAAGCCTGGAATCAGCTGTCTGCCATCAGCTTAAGCCTTCCAACAGCTTAAGCCTATATGGAACTGTGACATGCAAAGAGCACGTAACAATTTATTTGGCGTATGTCACACTTCCATATAGGCTGCATCCCAACCAGCGAACTGGGTGCTAGGGGTTTAATGATTGTTAGGGTACCCGTCGTTAAATCAGTACCTTGGTTCATTGACCAGTCACAGGCGAGCCCGCCAAATGCTGAGGCAATGTGATTCACTTACGGTCAGCATTTTCCAGACTTGTCTAACTGCTGGTTGAGTACGGAGGACTCTGGCTTTTGCTTTTGCCATCTGCCACCATGGTGTATGCTTATTATTATTCCATCTGTACATAGTGTTGCATATTTGTATATAGTGGGTGAAGGTAAAATATACATTATAGTCTATCTGCTGAGTTTTTGCTCCGAACCCCATTACGACCAGGTCACAGGCTGTTCATTACCTGTGTTCGTAATAGGGACTATATGTTTAGGCCTACCAGAAGCTTAAGCCTACCAGCCCCTCAAGGGAGATTGATGCCAGTGAAGAACTCTTGATCCAAGGAACTGGACCTGTGTTTCCTTTCTATTTAATGAACCTGTCTGACATGGCTTCGAGGCTATATAACCCCTACGGGTTTATCGCTTCCCTATGAATAATATAACGAAGATTCTGGTCGCTGAGTGACCCAAGAAAAATATCCCCGTATCCCATAAGCCCAGCCCCCTACCTCGATGACCGCATAAGAAACCGTACAGTGTCAAATATAAATGTTCAGTATTTAAAATGAAACAGAAGAGGCATTTTCAAGGTATCAAATACAAAATATTCAAATTTCTTTAATATAAATGCCAAATTAGCATCTACACATTTTATTACCAATTTCCGCATTCCATTAACAAACATCAATGTAATGTTTCAGTTGATTAAAACACAAAATTGCTAAAAGTTTAAAGTTGATAAGATGACGAATTTTCCTATTACACAGAATCCAACATTTCTAAATCCATTAGCCAGGTTAGTAAAGTGGCAAATTTGTACATACACATTCTTCCCATCAGATGATCAGCCATTAAGATTAAAGTCGTTCAGAAGAGGCTTAAGTTACTTCAAGGAGAACATATACTATTTGACATAAACTATTCTGTAACAATCCAACCTTCTTCGACGTTGGATTCACCAATGTTGAAAGTTTGAAGCCAATCAGAAGAGGATTTCTCAAGTTATTGCTCAGAAACTAAAATAGAGAATGACCTATATATATACATATATATATATATATATATATATATATATATATATATATATATATATATATATATATATATATATATATATATATATATATAACAAAATGACCAGAAGGCACCTGCAGATATCAAGAGCTCCATGATCGTTTCCTTATTTATGGTTCATCAGTGATGAAAATTTGAAGTCTATCAGATGAGGCGCTCTTAAATTATAAACTAAATCTTCGATGAAAAAATACAACACTGAGACTATGACAAGTTAGGGAATAAAGTCATACGAAAATATATTTAAAGGCTCATGAAACTTGGCGCAATAAAAAAATCCAATATTTCTCAGTTTTTCTCTTTCAAATTCTCCACAGTTCTATATGAAAGGAAAAAAAGTTTTTTTCGTTTATGACATTGAAATTTACATACCTCCTATGAGGTACCAGAGAAGGACAGCAGAGTACCTGATGTACTTAATTCTCACACGCAAGACATCTTAAGTCTTAATTACTGACATCCAGCATGAGTACGCCAGCGGTTATACATACCGACCGAGAGGGTCATTATATGACTTAAGACTCGCGTCAGGAGATATTATCCACGACGAAGAAAACACCGCCATCATCCTGGGACACTTTATAGCCTGGCGAGGGTCGTAGATATGACCACTTTCGTTTATAACGCTCGAAGAACACCCTCTCGTCTTCCTCCTCCGTCTTTTCTTCCTCATATTTCCCTCCTTTTCTTCCCCTTCTTCATAAATACAAATAAACTTTACTTCGCGGTCCCTATTTTCTTCTTCCTAATCTTATCAGCCCTCATCCTCTTCCTCCTAGTCTTCTTAGCCCTCATTCTCGCTCATCCTCTTCCTCCTAGTCTTCTTAGCCCTCATTCTCGCTCATCCTCTTCCTCCTAGTCTTCTTAGCCCTCATTCTCGCTCATTCTCTTCCTCCTAGTCTTCTTAGCCCTCATTCTCGCTCATCCTCTTCCTCCTAGTCTTCTTAGCCCTCATTCTCGCTCATCCTCTTCCTCCTAGTCTTCTTAGCCCTCATTCTCGCTCATCCTCTTCCTCCTAGTCTTCTTAGCCCTCATTCTCGCCTACTAATCTTGAACCCTAGTCATAACTCTCTATCTTCTAGTCTTAGTTCAAACGCTAGTCCTAGTAGCTCTAGCCCCTCATCCCCCTACCTTCTAGTCTGCTTAGTCTTAGTCATCATCCGCTTACTCCTAATTTCGTTAGTTCTCATTGCAGCTCCAGTCACACTGACACCAGAACCATCTCACGCAGTTGTCAAATACGTTAGTTGCATCTGTTAATGAAACAAGACTTGGTGCCTTCTCTGAGAGCAACTGATCTCAGAACCACTACCGTAGGCGTCGTCTCCTGCCGTCCCGCGTTTCCCTGAGACGCATCGAACAGATTTTTTTTTTTCAGATTTTGTTCTTAGGAGTGTGCTTGTTGGAAACCGCCACTCACCTTGTGAGTGAACACACACCACCAAAGTAGTACATTACAGTAACAGACAGGAACAAATACTACTGAGCTCAGCGTAGACTGAGGACAGGACTATGAACAACTCTTCCAACTTTCTTGGTCATGGCGTCTGATGGTACCTCGGACCCTCGTAAGCACCTGCGGCCCCGGCCAAAATTGAGACGTTTGGTGCCAAGTTTGGCACGTGGGAAGTTTAGGAAAGTGAGAGGAGTTGGTTGGTGACAGAGCAGGAATGTGCCAATGGAGGGGTAGTGAGAAAAGTTTCATGACTGTAACTCCTGCCTATTGCTGGTCACGCACTTATTTGATTTTCAAATCACCAGAATGGAGATTAGATTTTAGTCTCATTAAAGGAACCGATTTATTAAACAGCTACGTCTTCCTGTACAGTAAAAGCATCATACCAAATGCTAAAAGTGTCCAAAAGAGAATTAGGAAAACTTTCCGTAACTTGTCTGTGGTATTTGGTCCACATATAGCAGCCACATTTTATATTATCCATGTAGGAAACGTTACTTGAGGAGTTAATCTGATTATATTATGTCTAGCAGAAAAATCAAGTTGTAGCAGGAGGGAGAAGTTTATTTATAGTTGGAGATTTATTGCTGGAAGTTTCGTCACACTGTAAAACGTAGTGTGATAGTGCATGTGACTCAGGTGGCCCACTTGGTTTTTGTTGTGTATTATGAGACTCGTTTACTCCCACATATATTTGTTCCCAGACCTGCATCTTGCAAGTATTTCTATTAGCAAGTATGTCGTTTTACACATTATTATTACGTTTTTGAATGAATTTCTAGCATTTTCAGAATATTTTCATTTTACAACTAAAATTAATATATTTTGGCTAATTTTTTTTTTTTTTAGATTCAAAGGGCCTAATCAATATATTATATATATATATATTATATATATATAATTTAAAAATATATATATATATATATATATATATATATATATATATATATATATTCCATGGATTTTCATATGATTTTTTTAAAAATATGTGAAATATTAATATTTGTGCATTTTATATTTATTGTAATAGAGATCACTGCCAGTCAGAGACGCATCCCATTGTTTTTTCAAGTCAGCTAAGTTATGAGAGTTTCCTGTGTTTATGCTGTTCCTTAAACAATAATGTCTACATCAAGCGCTTTTGCAACACTGTCTGTTAGGTATAAGAATTCATCTGTAACTAATGAGACATTTTATTGATGCAACATTCACTTTCTCTCCTGGAGCTTTCGTCAAGCCAGTACAAACAGTTCCTCACTACACACACCTGTGTCCTTGCGTTGTTTGTATTGGCTTGCCAAAGCTCCTGGAGAGCGAAATGTTGCAGCAATTTAATGTTTCATTAGTTGCCCATGTGCCCTATTACCTAACATAATGTCGGTAATTCTACCAACATTATTACAACATCACAGTCCACAATGTCAATGTGTGAGTGTAGCCACATAAGCTTGATATTATAGTGCCTATTGTTTTCTACATTATAAATGTTGACAGTGGATATTAAAGTGTTGTAGTTATTATGGACCTCCATAAAGCTGAGATGCTGTTACATATTTAGTTTTCACTCGTTAGTAATGCATTAAGGTTATCAGTAGTTTCAGTGGCTGTAGTAGATACCCAGGCAGAGTCGACTACTCAGAGTCGTAGTCGATTCTGCCTGGATTTCTACTCTTATTTCTGCAACATAGCAAGTTCGTGATGTGTTGATTGCAACACGAAAGGCCTAGAGCTATCATCTAACTCTCCCTGTGGCTATTTTGCATGTTTTATCGCTCGTCCGTGACTATTGCATAATACACGAATTTAATCCCGGTAAACGAATACGTAAAATGTTGGGCATTTAAATGAGACGTAACATTTGAACTTATCATTTTAAGACGAATATTAAGAAACATTTGTGTACAGATCTAACTGATTTATTTTAATAAGTACGTAAGTAACTTATGACTGAAGGTACAGCTAGCATGTTTTACTAATGTTGTGAGTTACTAGGTTGCAAATCCGAGTACAGGTTGAATTATGCACTTGCAAATGAAACAGTTTTTACATTGTTATCCATACCACTGTTCCAGCTCTCCTTTGTTTACCTCCCTCCCGCGGGAGTATTAGTGATGATGTTGTCAGCTGGATTTTAAAAGTTTGCAAGATATTATCAGGTATGTGCATTTTTGGGGAAGGAAGCTGCAAAATTTTAGGACCAATAATACGAAGACATAGCAAATCACGCACTTATTTAGACAATGTTTCTCTCACAGGTGAGCTTCTTAGCTATAATATGAGAAAGCTCATCTTTGAGCTAAACGTTGTTTTGATAAAATCTTGCTATGTTGTGTTTTTATTATCCTACTTATGGGCATTTGCCTTCCAAGCAATAACTTTTTTCCTGCCTCGGAATGTTCCTCGTTATATTCTACAGTTTCCTGTGACTGGTAGCGCATTCGGATCGCATGCTGAGTGTCCGTGGTTCGATTCTCGGCACGGTTGGAATCGTTGGGAATGTTTGCGTGCCTCTGTTCACCTAACACTAAGTAGGTACCTTGGAGTTAGTCGAATGTTGTAGGTGACATCCCAGGGGGTGGTGGAATACCTAGGAATAGACTTTGAAATGAGCTGAGGTGAGCTAACAATTTGTGTAAAAAGAAAGTCAAATTTTTTCCCATTTATAGCTTTCTTTTCATCTGAAAGTCCATAAATTGGATACGATGCTTTATATGAAGAATTTTTTTTGACATAATTTTGTACGTCTAGTGGGTGGATAACCTAACATGTTTCTTTTGAAGTCCTGGAAGCCAATTATTTGCATAATTTTTCCGCTTATTTTTTAAAAGCTGATTTGACTTTTTCGTCGCCTCATGTCAATAAGGTGTGGTATTTCTCTGAGGCTTCGGGCACAAATTATTACGTCTGAAAGTCAGTGTTTGTAAGAGGCTGCAATTTTAATATTAGTAACTAATATCTGAAACTAATTCTCTCTTAGATCTTTGAAAAATGCATCAAGTTCAACTTTTAGCCCAAGTTGTTTGCATTTCTGTTCAAATGCTGAACAATAAGTTACATATCTTTGGTCGTTAATTTGTACTAAATAATCATCTATGTAACTTATTATCTTGGCAGTGATAATATTGTATTGAAAAAATAATAGTGTTTGCCTTTCACATATGTAATTGGCAATTCATTATATATAGCCAGCTATCCCAAAATTAATATTTCCAAGTAATATTTCTCTATTATTGGCTTTATTATATGCGCCTTTGGCGTCTACCAAAATAGTGACAATCTGGTCATCAGCCAGTTAAGAGCACCTCAGCTGGTAGTACCTTTACCTTGTCTACATCTGCTTATTACTAGCTGCCTTGTCTACAGCTACTTGTTACTAACTGCTTTGTCTACAGCTGTTTATTACTAGCTGCTTTGTCTACAGTTTATTACTGGTTACCTTGTCTACAGTTTATTACTGGTTACCTTGTCTACAGTTTATTATTGGTTACCTTGTCTACAGTTTATTACTGGTTACCTTGTCTACAGTTTATTACTGGTTACCTTGTCTACAGTTTATTACTGGTTACCTTGTCTACAGTTTATTACTGGTTACCTTGTCTACAGTTTATTACTGGTTACCTTGTCTACAGCTTATTACTGGTTACCTTGTCTACAGTTTATTACTGGTTGCCTTGTCTACAGTTTATTACTGGTTACCTTGTCTACAGTTTATTACTGGTTACCTTGTCTACAGTTTATTACTGGTTACCTTGTCTACAGTTTATTACTGGTTACCTTGTCTACAGCTTATTACTGGTTACCTTGTCTACAGTTTATTACTGGTTGCCTTGTCTACAGTTTATTACTGGTTACCTTGTCTACAGTTTATTACTGGTTACCTTGTCTACAGTTTATTACTGGTTAACTTGTCTACAGCTTATTACTGGTTACCTTGTCTACAGTTTATTACTGGTTACCTTGTCTACAGCTTATTACTGGTTACCTTGTCTACAGTTTATTACTGGTTACCTTGTCTACAGTTTATTACTGGTTACCTTGTCTACAGTTTATTACTGGTTACCTTGTCTACAGTTTATTACTGGTTACCTTGTCTACAGTTTATTACTGGTTACCTTGTCTACAGTTTATTACTGGTTACCTTGTCTACAGCTTATTACTGGTTACCTTGTCTACAGTTTATTACTGGTTACCTTGTCTACAGTTTATTACTGGTTACCTTGTCTACAGTTTATTACTGGTTACCTTGTCTACAGTTTATTACTGGTTACCTTGTCTACAGTTTATTACTGGTTACCTTGTCTACAGTTTATTACTGGTTACCTTGTCTACAGTTTATTACTGGTTACCTTGTCTACAGTTTATTACTGGTTACCTTGTCTACAGTTTATTACTGGTTACCTTGTCTACAGTTTATTACTGGTTACCTTGTCTACAGTTTATTACTGGTTACCTTGTCTACAGTTTATTACTGGTTGCCTTGTCTACAGCTTATTACTGGTTGCCTTGTCTACAGTTTATTATTGGTTACCTTGTCTACAGTTTATTACTGGTTACCTTGTCTACAGTTTATTACTTGTTACCTTGTCTACAGTTTATTACTGGTTACCTTGTCTACATTTATTACTGGTTACCTTGTCTACAGTTTATTACTGGTTACCTTGTCTACAGTTTATTACTGGTTACCTTGTCTACAGTTTATTACTGGTTGCATTTTAAGGTCAATGAGTCGACGGTGTTCACTCATGAGTTTTCTGTGTCCTTTATAGTCTAAACGTGTTGGTGAATTTATTCAGTTTACTTGGAGTTTTAATGGTGACAATGGTTGTTTTGATATAAATAATTTGCTTTCTTAATTAGAAAGTTTGAAGGGTTGAAGAAATGGGTTGCCTTCTTTTGTTATTGAGGCGTATAATATGTTAACTTGATCCATTCACGAATCCTATAATTCCAAAAATGGACCAAGTAAACTCTTAGTGAATGTAATACTGAGATATATACCCCCTTCACATATACTTGACCTGCTTCTCTCAACGCACAGACATCATGGGAAATATACTCATCAGAATATGTAAAGTGCTCTATCTCATTATGTTTAATTAAAGTGAAACACGTGTTTAATTTGGAATGGTAGGCTGGCATTTGCAGCTGTATTATTCCACTTTGATGATAAATTTTCAACATCATGTTTGGAGTGAAGGGCTCCTTGAATGTTATGCCAGAGAGAGGTTAGGTACAAAGTAATTCATTTTTGATATTCCACGCATCTCGTTTTCTACGGTTTTTGTGGTGTTTTGGTAAGCTGAGAAAAAGGCAACAAAATGTCCGCTGTAACATTATATGCGCTATAGCATAATTAATCTCTCATATTTTATAGGCTGCCACAGTACACGTACCAAGGTGTCAGTTTTGTCCTTAAAACAAATCTCTTCCCATTTTGAGACTTGTAATTTAGAGTATTGTAGTGTAAACATAAAAATGGTTATTGAATGAGGTCAATGACTTAAATGTCTCATTGCATGTAAGGATGAAAGAACATAGTCTGAGTAGTCAGGTTGGTAAAGGTGAGTCTTAGAAGACAAAGTAACTGGAAAGTCTCATGTCTTGTGGTAGGGTAATTACTGGTTTAGAAAGACACGTCAGCAAACACCAATACATATTTATTAGAAAACTTTTCGATCCTGGGGCCTTTATCACTTCTAACATTTAGAGGTTAAAATGACAGTATATATATATATATATAGACGGAGAGTTGGGTATGAGTGACGCATGGTGACCTGAAGAATGTCATGTTGGGATGAGGACGGGTAGACTATGAGGTCACGTGACTCCTTTGTTGCTGGGTTGGTGGTGCTTCGCCTGGTATCGTGTATGCTGTTTTCTATTAAATATATCCTAGTGTTTGCTCACGTGTCTTTCTAAATAAATTTGTCGGTATTTAATACCAAGGTTCATACCATGGTAATTATACCATCTGATTTTTTTTAGATATAGGATTCAATCTGTGTAGATTTAGCGTTCAAGTCTCATGAAATAGAGCAGAAATATTTTAAAATGTCTGCAAACAGGCTGGATTACAGTATCATCACGAGGGATATTAGACAATTGTAACGGAGATATACCTTCTATTTAATGATACAGTAAACCCTGCAAAATCCGCTGGTTCAATTGATTTTGAAACAATATTGATATATAAACAAAAATACAATACTAACAATACCGAAGCAGCAGACTTCTTCAGCCCAATATATGCGACATAACACTGGAGACAGCAGGAGAAAAGAGGTAATTTTGAGGTGATCAGTTCCTTTTCCTTGATAGGTGATCAGTTCCTAAGACTAAGTCAGTCCCTTACTTAAGTATTGTACATGTGAATTACTAACCACACTTTGCTGAAGATGGCCCTAGATGCGGGCCGAATATACCTTCATTCCATCTCGCCCTCTTCCTTTTTCAATATTGTCTGTCGTCTTTGTATTGACACTGTAAAAATATCTTCTACGCAACATAATTCTCATTTTCTTTCATTCTTGCAATTATTTCTCCTACGTATTTATCTCCATGACTACTGACCTTTACTGAGCACACTTATACACCATTCTTCAATTTTCACCATACCTCTTCAACATCCTTACTGCTTAATCTTACCCAACTTTCTAAAATTGCTCGTACCACTCATTAACAATCATTTACATTAATGTATTCCATTATATTTATCTTTTGCATTCCCTTCGTTTTCCATCAGTTTACTCTTATTTTCACTATAAAGTAGGAAACACACGAGAGCTCCTCTGACACACGTAAGTCAGACGAGGACTGTCCCTCAAATCTTGTATAAGATTTGAGGGATTTTTAACCAGGAGGGTTATCCACCCAGGACAACACAGGAAAGTCAGTGTGTCATCGGTGTGTCATCGAGGAGTGTGTTTTATTTCCATTGGCCCTTCAATCTTGTTCCCCCAGGATGCGACCCACACCAGTTGACTAACACCCAGGTACCTACTTACTGCTAGGTGAATAAGGGCAGCAGGTGTAAGGAAACGTGCTCAACGTTTCCAGCCATGCCGTGGACTGAACTACGGAGACTCAGCGTATGAGGCGAGAACGTTGTCAACCGTACCACGGGACACCTGTATCCACTAATACATTGTCTAACACACTGTATGGTTATCTTTTTCTTCATGAAACTTATACTGTATAGTATTAAGAAACACAAAAAAGATAAAGGCAAGTAGAAGTTAACAAGATCTTTTGGGGGAGGAAGCGCTAAACCTGTAGAGATTATGCAGCGCCAGGAGAATTGCAAACCGTTAAATATGCTTCCGTTTTTCACTAGTAATATTTTATGTCAGGAGAAGTGGAAAAATTTCTCCTGGAGCGAGTCTCGTCGTATTTCCGCTCGGCGGAGGTGTTGGTTATGACCGAGGCCTTAATTCTGATTTTCCGCCCCACCATATCAATAATAATATCACATTATAAGATGTGATGGTACGTTTTCCACCTTATGTAAAATAATAAAATCACACGGTGGTGTTCAAGGGCGTCTCTACAATCACACGGTGGTGTTCAAGGGCGTCTCTTCAATCACACGGTGGTGTTCAAGGGCGTCTCTTCAATCACACGGTGGTGTTCAAGGGCGTCTCTACAATCACACGGTGGTGTTCAAGGGCGTCTCTACAATCACACGGTGGTGTTCAAGGGCGTCTCTTCAATCACACGGTGGTGTTCAAGCGCGTCTCTTCAATCACACGATGGTGTTCAAGGGCGTCTCTACAATCACACGGTGGTGTTCAAGGGCGTCTCTACAATCACACGGTGGTGTTCAAGGGCGTCTCTACAATTGCTTTTCCTGACAGTAAGAACAAAACACTGCGGACTTGTGCTGACCCATCGAATCGTAACATCCCATCCCATTTATAAAATATAGGAATTGCACCTCTTAACCTCTAAAATAAAGGTCCGACTGGTCAGGAATCCCGAAACCTTTTATAAATATTGCAAAGCTTGCAATCCATGTGAAATACCGCGGAAAACTCTTCCCAATCATTGCCATCTAACACGCTAATGTTATGCTTTCTACGTGTTCGATCTCCTGCCTCGTAACACCATTTTTTTTTTATCTTCCTTCAAATCTCTCATTGCATGCTCGCTACACCTTCCATCCACCACGAATTTAAAGACTATTCTTTTTCATCCTCTTTCAGATTATACGTTCTTGTATTAATATTGGTAGAATTACTGAGAATATGTTAAGTAAAAGGACACAAATGCAACTAATGTGACATTTTATTGTGGCAACGTTTCGCTCTCCAGGAGCTTTTTCAAGCCGTAACGGCTTATAAAAGCTCCTAGAGAACGAAACATTGCCACAATAAAATGTCAAATTAGTTGCATTTATGTCCTTTTACTTAACTTATACGTTCTTCATGACCAAATCATCTCATCGACACTAATTCTCCTCGGTGCATTCCAAACATACAACTAAGATATATAAACACTATTTTCATATCACCTAGTAATTTTATGCTGCATTCACTCCATAGATAGACTTCAATAAATGGTCTCAATGATCTGTTACTAATTATATCTCTTTGTATACGTTAACAGAATGCTATTTATAAAGTACGTAGTATGGAAGCGCAGTGTGAGGTAGAGGTATAGGATATAGGATTATGGAAGCGAAGGATGTGTTTAGGATGACACTGGGGATGTGTAGAGTAAGACTAGTGGGCGTGGTGAGGGATTTGCTAGGGATGGCAGTGAGGGGTGCGTGCGTAGGGTCGGCAGGCCAAGTGCGTTTGCTCGCTCCTCTTTAGCAGCAGCGGTGCAGCATTGATCCTGTAGGCGGGGAAGCAGTGTGCTGGCACCGGACCTTTCCACCTGCCTTTGTCTCTTCTAACCTCGAGTCTCGCACACTACCTCCCTCATTACCAACAATTTCTCCCTCTCTCTCTACCTTCTTCTCCCTCTGTTCCCCCTCTCCTTTCCCCCCCTCCCCCATCATCCATCCCTCCATTCTCCCTCCTTCCATCCTCCCTCCCTTCATTCTCCCTCCTCCATCCTCCCTACCCCCCCTTCCCATCATTTATCGTCCCTCCTTACCTCTGTTCACCTACCTGTTGGAGGTACCTACTCTCCTTGGTCTCCGTCGACATTGTAAAGTCACAATTTTTCTAACCTGAAATTTCTTTTTTCTAGTTACTAAAATTGTGTGTGTGTGTGTGTGTGTGTGTGTGTGTGTGTGTGTGCGTGCGCGCGCGTATAAATGTGTACGTGTATGTACTCACCTAGTTGTATTTAAGAGGGTCGAGACTCGCCTCCTAGACAATTTAGACCGGCATTACTGATTTCAACACATCTGTTAAAGGTGTATATCAAGTCTGCCTTCACCACTGCCTCATCCAACTCATAACACCTTTCTTCCACCCTAAGCTAAATCATTATTCCTAATATGATTACATCCCTGTAGCTCATCTGCCTCATAAACTTTCAATTGCGTCCCCTTGATCGTGATTCTCTTAATTCAAATGTTCTCTCCTTATCTCCCCTATCAATTCCTCCTAAACTTTTGTTTGTCATTATGTCTCTACTCTTCTTTCTCTCAGCCAGGACCGTCAGGTTCAGTTCTTTCAACTATCGCTTCTGGGGTTATGTATTTAATGACTGGCCCTAAAGTATGTCTATGAGCGCTATATTACCCTAGTGGGTTTAGCGCTTTTTTATTATAATAACAATAATAACGTATATCTATAATAAAGTGATGAAGGATTTTTTGTTCAGGAACCAGTGTTTTAAGGTTTGTTTACCTTGTAGATGCTAGTGACTTCATAAGGTTTCTGTGTTATTCTGGTGACAATCTTGGTATTACGTTTAGCCCCTCGTTCGGGCCAACCCTGAACGTGTTTCACCACATTTGCAGTCTGTTTATGGCTTCCCTGGAGATTATCACTATCCTCTTATATTCTTATTAGTTGTATATTAACAGCCGCTCTGATGTTTCAGGTAATCTGTGAACCACTGGCGTACATTGCTTTTTTAAGCCTTTCTGTTCCTTATAATTGCTGGACTAGTTCTTGGTGTGGTACTTTACCAAATGCTTTCTTGCAGCCAAGGTAGATGCAGTCCACCCAATCTTCTCTTCCTTATTTTAGCTCTGTGACTGTCCCAGGAATCCAGTAAATTCGTAAGACAGGATCTTTTATTCCTAAATCTACGAAGGTTTTTCTGTAAAGAACCTTATCTTCGAGTGCTTCGGTATTATTTTCCTTACAATCATGA
This sequence comes from Cherax destructor, assembly GCA_009830355.1. Classification (NCBI taxonomy): domain Eukaryota; kingdom Metazoa; phylum Arthropoda; class Malacostraca; order Decapoda; family Parastacidae; genus Cherax; species Cherax destructor. Next base: position 105,506 of record WNWK01003003.1, read on the forward strand.
CAATAACTTTTATCAGTCTGCAGGCTAGAGACACTAACCTGTAAGTTCTGCTTGTCTTATATATATATATATATATATATATATATATATATATATATATATATATATATATATATATATATATATATATATATGGAGACCATATCTGTCTTTTCAAATCTCTGGTACTTGCCTTAATTACGGAGATTAATTGAAGACCTTTGCTATTAGGTCACATAGTGGTTCTGCTTCCTTCATTACCGATGGAGATATCTTGTCTGGTCACATTGCTTTTGTTACGTCGAGGTCCTTTTGTTTCGCTGATGCTGTCTAGTACCTCTGTTCTACGGTAATTTCCGGTAGACACAATCTTCAGCGATAAACTCTATGAATCTTTTGTTAAGTTCTGCCATTCCTCGTCAGCTTCCCTCCTTCACAGTCGTCCCATTACATGGTCACTCTCCTCGCATGGTCACTCTCCTCACATGGTCACTCTCCTCACATGGTCACTCTCCTCACATGGTCACTCTCCTCACATGATTACTCATATGGTCACTCTCCTCACATGGTCACTCTCCTCACATGATTACTCATATGGTCACTCTTCTTATATGGTCACTCTCCTCACATGGTCACTCTACTCATATGGTCACTCTCCTCACATGGTCATTCTCCTCACATGGTCACTCTCCTCACATGGTCACTCTCCTCACATGGTCACTCTCCTCATATGGTCACTCTCATATGGTCACTCACATGGTCACTCACATGGTCACTCTCCTCACATGGTCACTCTCCTCCCATGGTCACTCATCTCACTTGGTCACTCACCTCACATGGTCACTCTCCTCGCATTTTCACTCTCCTCGCATGATCACTCTCCTCATATGATCGCTCTCCTCACATGGTGGTCACTCTGCTCACGTGGTCACTCTACTCACTTGGTCACTCTCCTCATATGATCATCACTTTCCTAGCATGGTCACTCTTCTCATGATCTTTTCTCTCATGATCACTCTCCTCGCATGACCACTCTCCTCACGTCGTCACTCCTCACATGGTTACTCTCTTCACATAGTCACTCTCCTCGTATGGTCACTCACCTCACATGGTCACTCTCCTCGTATGGTCACTCTCCTCGCATGGTCACTCTCCTCGCATGGTCACTCTCCTCGCATGGTCACTCTCCTCATATGATCGCTCTCCTCACATGGTGGTCACTCTCCTCACATGGTCACTCTGCTCACGTGGTCACTCTGCTCACATGGTCACTCTACTCACTTGGTCACTCTCCTCACATGATCATCACTTTCCTCGCATGATCACTTTCCTAGCATGGTCACTCTCTTCACATGATCACTCCTCTCATGATCTCTCTCCTCGCATGATCACACTCCTCGCATGGTCACTTTCCTCGCATGGTCACTTTCCTCACATGGTCACTTTCCTCGTATGGCCACTCTCCTCACATGATCATACTCCTCGCATGGTCACTCTCCTCACATGGTCACTCTCCTCACATGGTCACTCTCATGGTCACTCTCCATGTCACTTCTATGACGTCTCACATGGTGGTCTCTCTCACATGGTCACTCTCTACGTGGTCACTCTGCTCACATGGCCTACTCACTTGTCATCTCCTCACATGATCACTTCTCATGATCACTTCCTAGCATGGTCACTCTCTCACATGATCCTCTCATGACTCTCCCCATGATCACACTGCATGGTCACTTTCCTCCATGGTCACTTCCTCACATGGTCACTTTCCTCATGGCCACTCTCCTCACATGATCATACTCTCGCATGGTCACTCTCTCACATGGTCACTTCCTCACATGGTCACTCTCTCACATGGTCATTCTCTCACATGGTCACTTCTCACATGATCATCTCATGGTCACTCTCTCACATGGCCACTTCTCACATGGTCATCTCCTCACATGGCTACTCTCTCACATGATCATCTCTACATGGTCACTCTCTCACATGGTCACTTCCTCACATGGTCACTCTCTTACATGGTCACTCTCTCACATGGTCACTCTCCTCACATGGTCACTCTCTCATGTCACTCACATGATCATACTCCTCGCATGGTCACTCTCCTCACATGGTCACTCTCCTCACATGGTCACTCTCCTCACATGGCCACTCTCCTCACATGATCATACTCCTCGCATGGTCACTCTCACATGGTCACTCTCCTCACATGGTCACTCTCCTCACATGGTCACTCTTCACATGGTACTCTCACATGGTCACTCTACTTCTCTCCATGTCACTGATGCCTACATGGTCACTCCTCACATGGTCACTTCTCACATGTCAACTTTCATGATCCATCCCTTCACTCTCCTCACATGGCCCTCTCATGATCTACTCTCATGGTCACACTCTCACATGGTCACTTCCTCACATGGTCACTCTCTCACATGGTCACTCCATGGTCACAATCTTCATATGATCACTCTACATGGTCATCACATTTCTCTTCACATGGTCACTCCTCACATAGTCACTCTTCACATGGTCACTCCTCACGTGGTCACACTCCTCACATGGTCACTCCTATTCCGAATCTTTCACTTTATAATTTCTATAACATCATCATCATAACTCAGTTAGGATATATAGGATTTTCTTGATTTTCTTGATTGTTTGTCATCAGGTTTTTGCCTTTCTGATGGTTTATCCAATTTTCTCTACTTCAACTCCCCCCTCCCCCGTCCCCTTGTTTTGGCAAACAAGATTTGTAAGGGTGGCTGGCCTGCAGTTTGAAGGGTCTTCCTTACTAGAATTGTAAAACATTTTAACAATGTTAGTTTCCATAATATTGTTAGTTTGCTAAATTATTGCTTTCTTGATCTCTTGTTTCCAGAGCCCGATCCAAACTCCTTTTAATTTGTGTCTGATGGCATATTTGTGCTCGAGGGGGCTACATATAGTCCGTACTCACATCTACTCATATCAATGGCACCAGAAGGGAAGTGGTCATTGGGATATGTACTAAGAACAGTCCGTTTCTCCATCCCCGAATTCGTAGAAGAATATTTCCAGTATATTGCCCGTGACGTAACACGCTTACCTCTCTCTCCCTACTTCTGAAAAGATTTCAAGCCCAGAGCGAAAACTGTGCTCAATTCTAACAACCGCACCACTACCAAGAATCGTAGAATTTTGATTCTGCTTAGAGAAGAAGTGACCAACAACGCCAAGCAGGCATTTTCTAGAAGTGAAATCCCCATAAAAACCATGGCCACGTCTTCTGTCGAAGACTTCACCAGGAAGAAAAAGACCCACGACGCACCTTTTTATGAAACGGAAGTATACAATATACCTACCATATGGGAGATGTAGCAAAACTTTTCTACACATATTCAAGAACACAAATATGCTTGTAACCGGAACGACATTATCAATGCTTGTGCTGTACAGAGGTCTGAAGGTCATGTCGTACACTGGAACAACAGAGAATCGTACAGAAATAAGTGCTGTTGTTCAGAGGCATCATTAATTGTTATTTCCAGCATCATTAATTGTTATTTCAAGCCTCATAGAGGAAAGGATTTGCAATTATTATATCTCAACAACTCTAGCTCAAATGATAATGAATATTACCTCTCGGATTTCAAGTGACACGGAAATCAGATAAGCTTATGTTTTCACTTGTCCTCCTGTGACTTGCATTCTCCACCATATATACAGTGCTTTCTCATTCACTTGTATCATTTTGAGTGACCAAGGTCCCAGGACCGAAATGTATCCAATAAAGTTGTGTCCTTTCTTCCATTCTGTTTACTTATCTGAGACTAGAAAACTATTTTCTAATATCTGTCTCTTATCTTTATCCTTAGCTTCCATCTTTGTCCCCTGGTTCCCTGTCTCATCCTAAAGAGCTTGACCCAATTCACTCAGTCTAATTTTGTGTGTTATGATCATGTCCCCGTCTGTTCTGATTTTCTAGGATAGTTTAATTCTTAAAGTTTCTACTAATAATCCAGTCACCTCAGCTCTGGCACCAGTCTGGCTGCGAATTTATGGAGCCACTCTAGTTTTATGGGAAATTATCTGTAAAGAGTGATGGTCCAATTCATTTGTTGGGAGTGTTGCTAAAGATCTCGTCCCTCGCTAAGATCTTCAGCTTCGATGTTGCAACCACTCGAGGAATCTACAAGGGGGAATCTATGAATATGCTATAGGAATTATTAATTGATTTAAGTGTTATACAGTAAAGCATAATACCAATACTATATCACAGCACTATAGGTGTGCAGTATATATGGTTACTTAACATATGTGAACAATGGGTTACTATTAATTTCTAAAGCTAAAATACTAGAAAACAACATAAGGACATTAAAATTTTTTGTAGTTTTCATAACAGAATATCTATAGTAAGTAGCTTCATTATATTAATGATATATAATATCGTCAAGCTGATGAATTAGACACATGTACAACCCCTGTGTATCTTTACTAACGAGACCTTTATCCAACCATTAGCTTTTCTATTTACAGTAATGCAGACAATAAAAATGTCACTGGTTGGGTAACGTCTCATCAACGAAGATACCAAAGTGCTGCACATGCGTTTTATTCATCAACTAGTCGATACTGTATACCATTAACATAATGATTCTTGCCTCACATGGCAACACCATGGAATTCTGGTAAAGAAGTCATGTAGAATTCGGTTTCTTACCTCTGGCCCAGTTCATGAGCATGGCCTACTTCCACTAGTGGGTTCCTCCCACCTGTGACGTTGTCTTCATTTGTTGCATCTCTCCTCTGGCTCCAGTATACATGTCTCCATCCTAATGTATTTGCTACAGATTTTTCTGAACACCTGTCAAGGCTGACGATCTGACCACCACAAAATTACCTCTTCACATTTTCCATTTTCTCCAGTATATATTATTCTCAGTATTTGGATTGAAAATGTCACTGGTTAGCTAAATGTCTTATTAGTAAAGATGCCTTGGTGTTGCACTTGGGTATTGTTTGTCAGTAAATGTCTTGTTTATGCTCAAGGATATATTGTTAAACCCATTAGGAAACAGTATTTTTTACACACATGTACAGGGACATAACCTATTTAGATTTATGAACTCTCGAACCTACTAAATGGACTATATAGTGGTACTTGCTTACAGAATGGGCAGGAATCGAATCCATCACGATGCAGTGCTTGGAACACTGCATCGTGATGGATTAAATTATTTACAATTGTGTTATTGCAATTTAACGTACGTGTATGAGATATGTAGCTACAATTACAGGATTTCTTCTTATACCTCGTCTCGATGTAAGCGTTAAAATTTATGGCCATCCTCTAAGTAGCTGAAACCATATTGGAAATGCGGCGTTAGATTTACAACCACAACTAATTACTTTTAAAAAATTCCTGTGGCAAACAATTATCTGTGGTGGTCGTGACGTGCAGACCACATCTGGAACCTACGCCCCCACTCTTCACGTGAGCAGAGAATCAAGTACACACTACACAGTGCTTGAACTACTCAGCCAGATCCCACATAAGGTCGGGCGACCAACCGAAGCTCATTCTGCTCGACTGAGGTACCAGTCTGGATGCACGCCTTTGTATGTTTTTCAAGGCTCACTTAGTGTTTTACTAAGTTAAGCTTCCACACCGGTGCTGCATGCTCAAGAATGGGTTACACTTATGAGGTAAAAAAAAGTTCCTAAATGCGACTCTTATGTTTATGAGTGCCTATACTGTTATTTTGTTAATGGTGGCGACAGGGGCCAGGCTCTGGGTAATAATCGTTCAAGTCTTTATACTCAACCACTTCTTTTAGTCTCTTCTCTTCTTCCCCCCAAAGGTGGTACTCTGCCTTCCATTTGCTTTCTCTATTATCCAGAGTCATAACTTTGCTTTCGTTGGGATTAAATTCCAATAACGATTTATGCAACTATTCAAGAAATCTTTCAAGATCTTCCAGCTGCGTTAGGGGGTATGAGGGAGGAGGGGAGGGGATTTGAGCTAGCTCTCACGAAGTCGTGCTAGACTTAGCTGCTCTACACCCGTTGCACAGTGAAGTGCCCAACCTTGTTTGGTGAGGCTGGTCAGAGCTGGTAAGCCCTTAGATAAACAAGGCTGAGGAGGGAGGGAGAGAGAGGCTCGTGCCGCTTCTCCGCCCTTATTTCACTTACAATGACTCTCTCCTCGAGTACATTTCGATTATAAATACACTTGCCTCTTTTTTTACGCATACATTCTCATAATTCGCCTATATTGTTAATCTTTAAGTGCATGGTCCATAAATTCACATGATTTTCCCTCTTTTCACGTGTACATTCACTTTTGTTCTTCAGTTTCCTGCCATTCCCTTAAACTCCTCTCCACGAGATATTTCCTATTTTATTATTCTCTCTTAAATTTCTATAAGTTTATCAATTCAAGTATGAGTTAAATTCTTTACCACCCTTCTTCCTCCTCTCATTCACTCCCTCCTTCAGTCTCTCTTCAAGTGTGTGGATTCCTGCCTAGTGTTTACACTTTCTCTTAGGTGGCATAAATTTCTCTGGTTACGAATGTCGAACGAAGATGAAGTATTGAGTGTCTTGAGGAGCAGTGACCCCTCTCACAGTGTCTTGAGGAGCAGTGACCCCTCTCTCACAGTGTCTTGAGGAGCAGTGACCCCTCTCTCACAGTGTCTTGAGGAGCAGTGACCCCTCTCTCACAGTGTCTTGAGGAGCAGTGACCCCTCTCTCACAGTGTCTTGAGGAGCAGTGACCCCTCTCTCACAGTGTCTTGAGGAGCAGTGACCCCTCTCTCACAGTGTCTTGAGGAGCAGTGACCCCTCTCTCACAGTGTTGGAGGAGCAGTGACCCCTCTCTCACAGTGTTGGAGGAGCAGTGACCCCTCTCTCACAGTGTTGGAGGAGCAATGACCCCTCTCTCACAGTGTTGGAGGAGCAGTGACCCCTCTCTCACAGTGTTGGAGGAGCAGTGACCCCTCTCTCACAGTGTTGGAGGAGCAGTGACCCCTCTCTCACAGTGTTGGAGGAGCAGTGACCCCTCTCTCACAGTGTTGGAGGAGCAGTGACCCTCTCTCACAGTGTTGGAGGGCAGTGACCCTCTCTCACAGTGTTGGAGGAGCAGTGACCCCTCTCTCACAGTGTTGGAGGAGCAGTGACCCCTCTCTCACAGTGTTGGAGGAGCAGTGACGCCTCTCTGTGGTGGAGGAGCAGTGACCCCTCTCTCACAGTGTTGGAGGAGCAGTGACCCTCTCTCACAGTGTTGGAGGAGCAGTGACCCCTCTCTGTGTTGGAGGAGCAGTGACCCCTCTCTCACAGTGTTGGAGGAGCAGTGACCCCTCTCTCACAGTGTTGGAGGAGCAGTGACCCCTCTCTCACAGTGTTGGAGGAGCAGTGACCCCTCTCAGTGTTGGAGGAGCAGTGACCCCTCTCTCACAGTGTTGGAGGAGCAGTGACCCCTGTCTCAGTGTCCTGAGGAGCAGTGACCCCTGTCTCAGTGTCCTGAGGAGCAGTGACCCTTGTCTCACAGTGTTGGAGGAGCAGTGACCCCTCTCTCACAGTGTTGGAGGAGCAGTGACCCCTCTCTCACAGTGGTGGAGGAGCAGTGACCCCCTCTCTCACAGTGGTGGAGGAGCAGTGACCCCCTCTCTCACAGTGGTGGAGGAGCAGTGACCCCCTCTCTCACAGTGGTGGAGGAGCAGTGACCCCTCTCTCACAGTGTTGGAGGAGCAGTGACCCTCTCTCACAGTGTTGGAGGAGCAGTGACCCTCTCTCACAGTGTTGGAGGAGCAGTGACCCCTGTCTCACAGTGTTGGAGGAGCAGTGACCCTTCTTCAATGTCTTGGAGGAGCAGTGACCCTTCTTCAATGTCTTGGAGGAGCAGTGACTCTTCTCGCACTGTGGTGGAAGAACAGTGACCCACCCTCACTATTCATGTCTGGAGGAACAGTGACCCTTCTTCAATGTCTTGGAGGAGCAGTGACTCTTCTCGCACTGTGGTGGAAGAACAGTGACCCACCCTCACTATTCATGTCTGGAGGAACAGTGACCCTTCTTCAATGTCTTGGAGGAGCAGTGCTCTTCTCGCACTGTGGTGGAAGAACAGTGACCCACCCTCACTATTCGTTACTAGCGTCAAAGGCACTTGTCAATAGTGTGCGTGCGTGCGTGCGTGTGTAGTACACGCACGCACGTTGTTACAAGGGTCGAGTCACAGCTCGACCCTTCGCTAGTCGCTATTAGGTCACTCTCTCCTTTCTACAAGAGCCTTATCATACCTCTTCTTAAAGCTGTGTATGGATCCTACCTCTACATCACTCTCTAGTGTGTTCCACTTTCTGACAACTCTATAGCTGAAGAAATACTTCCTAATATCCCTGTGACTCATCTGAGTCTTCAGCTTCCAGTTGTGACCCCTTGTTGTTATGTCCCATCTCTGAAACATCCTGTCCCTATCCACCTTTTCAATGCCTCTCAGTAATTTATATGTCATTATCATGTCCCCCCCATCTCTCCTGTCCTCCAGTGTCGTCGGGTCGATTTCCCTTAACTTCTCCTCGTAGTACATACCTCTTAGCTTCGGGATAAGTCTTGTTGCAAACTTTTGCACTTGCTTTAATTTCTTGACGTACTTGACCAGGTGTGAGTTCCATACTGGTGTTGCATACTCCAATGTGGGCCTGACGTACACGGTGTACAGTCTTGAACGATTTCTTGCTAAAGTGTCGAAACGTTATTCTTATGTGTGTGTGTGTGTGTGTGTGTGTGTGTGTGTGTGTGTGTGTGTGTGTGTGTGTTTGAAAAAGGAGGGGGGTGTCACGTTATGTAGGCTAGGATACAAAACAATTCTGAAGGTTTTTAGAATTAAATCTCACTATTCCCAATTCATTATGTACTAACAAAAAAACTATTATAATACTGGTGCACATGAAATATTAAAAAAAAAAAACAACATAATACACTCAACATTGCCCATGTAGTTGAAAATTAGTCACTATGTTGCGCTAGGTTACACCACTCTGAAGGTCTTTTTTTTAGAATTATATGTAACTATTCCTAATTATATATCAACAATTATTATATCACTTACTGATGCACATGAGATCTTTTAAAAACACCCATAAGTACACTCAGCACTGCCCATCTTATGTTATGCTAGGCTGCTGCTCCATTCTGAAATGCTATAAAAAAATTATCTTGCTCTATTTCTAATTGTATATAATAATAATTACTTTTATATTGCTTACTATTGCACATACGATCCTTTAAAGACACCCAAAGATACACTCATCACTGCTCATATAGTTGAAAATTAGTGTTAATTATTTAGTTATCTTAATGATTTACTAAATATTGTCAAGGCTGCCCCTACTTTTCCCCTGGCACCCAAAAGAAGGGAGAGAGTGATCTAGCTGGACGAGACAATAAAAACAGGCACCGGCCCAATTACTCCACATTATTTTTTTATTGACACATCGGCCGATTCCCACCAAGGCAGGGTGGCCCGAAAAAGAAAAACTTTCATCATCATTCACTCCATCACTGTCTTGCCAGAGGGGTGCTTTACACTACAGTTATAAAACTGCAACATTAACACCCCTTCTTCAGAGTGCAGACACTGTATTTCCCATCTCCAGGACTCAAGTCCGGCCTGCCGGTTTCCCTGAATCTCTTCATAAATGTTACTTTGCTCACACTCAAACAGCACGTCAAGTATTAAAAACCATTTGTCTCCATTCACTCCTATCAAATACGCTCATGCATGCTTGCTGGAAATCCAAGCACCTCGCACACAAAACCTCCTTTACCCCCTCCCTCCAACCTTTCCTAGGCCGACCCCTACCCCGCCTTCCCTCCACTACAGATTTATACACTCTCGAAATCATTCTGTTTCGTTCCATTCTCTCTACATGTCCGAACCACCTCAACAACCCCTCCTCAGCCCTCTGAATAATAGTTTTGGTAATCCCGCACCTCCTCCTAATATCCAAACTACGAATTATCTGCATTATATTCACACCACACATTGACCTCAGACATGACCTCTCAACTGCCTCCAGCCTTCTCCTCGTTGCAACATTCATCACCCATGCTTCACACCCATATAAGAGTGTTGGTATAACTATACTCTCATACATTCCCCTCTTTACTTCCATGGACAAAGTTCTTTGTCTCCACAGACTCCGAAGTGCTCCACTCACCCTTTTCTCCTCATCAATTCTATGATTCACCTCATCCTTCATAGACCCATCTGCTGACACGTCCACTCCTAAATATCTGAATACATTCACCTCCTCCATACTCTCTCCCTCAAATCTGATATCCATTCTTTAATAACCTAATCTTTTTGTTATCCTCATCACCTTACTCTTTCCTATATTCACTTTCAATTTTCTTCTTTTACATACCCTACCAAATTTATAAACCTTCACTTCTCTCTTACTTACTGCTTCTATTTTCCTTGTATCCCATCTACCTTTTACTCCCACTGTAGCTACAACTAAAAAGTGATCTGATATATCTGTGGCCCCTCTATAAACATGTACATCCTGAAGTCTACTCAACAGTCTTTTATCTACCAATACATAGTCCAACAAACTACTGTCATTATGCCCTACATCATATCTTGTATACTTATTTATCCTCTTTTTCTTAAAATATGTGTTACCTATAACTAAACCCCTTTCTATACAAAGTTCAATCAAAGGGCTCCCATTATCATTTACACCTGGCACCCCAAACTTACCTACTACACCCTCTCTACATGTTTCTCCTACTTTAGCATTTAGGTCCCCTACCACAATTACTCTCTCACTTGGTTCAAAAGTTCCTATACATTCGCTTAACATCTCCCAAAATCTCTCTCTCTCCTCTACACTCCTCTCTTCTCCAGGTGCATACACGCTTATTATGACCCAATTTTCGCATCCAACCCTTATTTTAATCCACATAATCCTTGAATTTACACATTTATATTCCCTCTTCTTCTTCCATAACTGATTCTTCAACATTATTGCTACCCCTTCTTTAGCTCTAACTCTCTCAGATACTCCTGACTTAATCCCATTTTTTTCTTCCCACTGAAACTCGATTACCCCCTTCAGCTTTGTTTCGCTTAGGGCCAGGACATCCAACTTCTTTTCATTTATAACATCAGCAATCATCTTTCTTATCATCCGCACTACATCCACGCACATTCAAACATCCCAGTTTTATAAAGTTTTTCTTCTCTTTTTTAGTAAATGTGTACAGGAGAAGGGGTTACTAGCCTATTGCTCCCGGCATTTTAGTCACCTCATACGACACGCATGGCTTACGGAGGAAAGATTCTTTTCCACTTCCCCATGGACAATAGAGGAAATAAAGAAGAATAAGCGCTATTAAGAAAAAGAAGAAAAACCTGGATGTGTGTATGTATATATATGCATGTGCATGCCTGTGTTGTGTAACCTAAATGTAAGTATATGTAGCTAGATATACCTGTTATCCAGCGTGTTTATGAGACAGAAAATGACACCAGAAATGCTACCATCATGTAAAACAGTTTCAGGTTTCTGTTTCACAGTCACCTGGCAGGACGGTAGTACCTCCCTGGGTGGTTGCTGTCTACCAACCTACTACCTTTATTACTCCACATATAGACGAGTATTTGGAGTAAACTTGCATTCACACGCGTAGTTGAAATCCTCCTCGTGGTGTTTTTTTTATAATGTCGTACGATGTCTGTCATTTATTTTATTATGTTTGTCTTATCATACATTCCAGTTTTTCTCACTGACACAATCGCATCAGTATCGTGGTATTCACCCGATTTTCCTTATTATTGTGGTCATACCCTGGACCTTATGATATTAACCTGGACCTTATGATATTAATTGTATTCAGAGCTCATCTCTGGCAACCCCAACTGTCGGAGACTTTGTCTCTCTACTTGGTTTTATCTTCCTTTTCCAAATCACTCATTAATGACTATCACTTGACCTGTTGTTAATAACTGTTTTAAATGATAACTTCTGTCAACACTGCTGCCTGTAGCCCTGACCAGCTGGTCACTGCCCTCACTTAGGATTTCGGTAAAAAAAAATCCCAAATTAAAATTTAAATTGTAATTTTTTTGACCTTATTATATTTTTCAGACTTTGGAAACCTTGTTATACTCTTGTAGGTATGTTCACTGGCTCTATCATATACAATGACCGCTAACAATATCATATTATTGCAACTAGAACACTAAATGCTGGGAGCACTGTTTAAGATACTGCTTCGTGTGTGTGACTTAATCTAAGCACATGTGTAATATAAATATTATAAAAGTATCGACCGTCCTTTAATCGATACGATACCAGTACCCATACCATAAGAATGGCTGACACCCGCTGATACCGATACCGATACTTCGGCACATCATTATGTAGTTTCTGTAACTCATGTATAGCGAGTAAACAATGCAGTGCAGGGAATAACCCAGCTATGTAATAATCAGTACACTACCAGTGATATCATTACTGATAAAGTAATCAGAATCATTGTGAAAGGAATAATTGACAAGTATTAAGAATTACGCTGGTTGATCCTCGTTTGTTGCGATGTTCCAACAATTTTTTATCAGTAATCTAGTAATTTCGTTTATTTCAATGAATATATTTTTTCAGTGTGCTAGTGCTCTTTAGTTGGTTATAATTAATAGTGTTGATAATACAAGTTGTAGCATCTTGGCTTGAAGGGGAGTGGGCAATGAATGGATGTCTAGGGCAATTGGTATAAATTGCTGGCTAGACAGATACTGCAAGGAACTTGCAATCCCATTCATTGATAACTGGGACAAATTCTATGGCAAACCTGATATGTATGCAAGGGATGGGGTTCATCTCTCTGGGGCTGGAGTGGTTGCATTAGCCAATTCGATTGAGGGGGTCATTGATGACTTGTCTAGGAATTTAAACTGATTTATAGAGGTATGGGTGTTTGTGGGAAACAATCAGGCTGTAGTATTAGGGTTGAAAACATCAGATATTACCAGGATACCTCAGGGATATGTTTAAAAGACAATATTCAAAATACATTTGCTAGTAAAGGCAAAGCAATTGATCAACAAACAAAGAGAGATAGTAGAGGGCAACGAGTGACTAGCTCCCTTAAGGTTTACTATACAAATAGTAGGAGTCTAAGAAATAAGATAGATGAGCTAAGATTACTTGCAAGTGCAGGTAATATAGATATTATTGCTATAACAGAGACCTGGTTCAACCTGAAAGATAGAGAAATGCCTTCCGAGTGCAACATACAGGGTTATAACTATTCCACACTGATAGGGTCAACAGGAAGGGTGGTGGAGTGGCGATGTATGTCAGAGATAATTTAAATTGTTGTGTTAGACAAGATATAAGATTAGAAACATCGGACACAGAATCTGTTTGGCTACAGTTTCTAGAAGGTCGTGAAAAATTAATTTTGGGTGTGATTTATTGGCCCCCAAACCTTGATAGGGAGTGCGGTAGGCTGCTGTGGGACGAAGTTCATAAGGCGTCTAGATATGAGAATGTTGTGTTAATGGGAGATTTTAACTTTAGACAAATTGATTGGAACAATGTGATAGGAAATCTTGAGTCTAGTGACTTTCTTGATACGGTTGAGGATGGCTTTTTAAAACAGTTTGTGACAGAATTAGTAAGTAAGTAAGTAAGTTTATTCAGGTATACACAAATACATTTACATAGATTATCATACATAGCAGCATATGTGTAGAGTACCTAGGATAACCCAAAAAGTCAGACAGAGTGACTTATTTCCATTGGGGAACAACCTGCTTGACTTGGTTCTTGCCAACAAAGAATCACTAGTTAATAATCTTGAGGTTAATGATGAGCTTGGGGAAAGCAATCACATATCACTTAATTTAAATATATCATGGAATTACCCAGATAACTGCAGTCAAGTCTCTGTCCCAGATTTCTGCTTGGCCGACTTCATGGGACTAAGAAATTACCTGGGTGGGCTAAATTGGGATGACCTGACTATGGGTCAAGTAGGTAGGGTTGGTTGTCAATATGACGTATTTCAGAGCGTAGTTCTAGCTGCCCAGACAACTTTTGTTCAGAGTAGGGAAATTAGATCTAACAAAAATGATCCCAAATGGATAAACAATAGATTAAAACATCTCATCGGTCAAAAGAGAGGCATATATAGGCATATCAAAAGAAGGGAAGGGCATTTAAGAAATCAATATATTCAGTTAAAGAGTGAAATTAAAAAAGGAATACGAAAAACAAAAAGGGATTATGAGGCTAAAGTCGCAAGGGATTCGAAGACTAACCCAAAAGGGTTCTTTCAGGTATACAGAAGTAAGATTAGGGACAAGATAGGCCCACTTAAGAGTAACTCAGGTCAGATCACTGACAGTGATAAGGAAATGTGTGAACTTTTCAAAACCTACTTCCTCTCAGTTTTTACTCAGGAAGATACTAGCAAAATTCCAGCAATAATAAATTATGTAGAACAGGACGATAATAAACTATGCATTATTAGGGTTACTAGTGACATGGTCCTCAGACAAATAGAGAAATTAAAACCTAACAAATCCCCAGGCCCTGATGAACTGTTTGCGAGGGTTTTAAAGGAATGTAAAGAGGAACTTAGCATACCTTTGGCTAATCTTTTCAATATATCACTACAAACTGGCATAGTGCCAGACAAGTGGAAAATGGCAAATGTAATACCTATTTACAAGGCAGGTGACAGGTCCTTAGCTTCGAACTATAGACCAATAAGCCTTACCTCCATAGTTGGTAAATTTATGGAATCAATAATTGCCGAAGCAATTCGTAGCCATCTTGAAAGGCATAAATTTACTTACGAATTTACTAACTTTCTTCACTAAGGTATTTGAGGAGGTAGATCATGGTATTGAATATGATAGTGTATATGGACTTCAGTAAGGCTTTCGATAGAGTTCCACATCAGAGGCTATTGAGGAAACTTAAGGCACACGGAACAGGAAAAAACATTTCCTGGGTAAGGGCATGGTTGACAAATAGGCAGCAGAGAGTTTGCATAAATGGGGAGAAATCAGAGTGGGGAAGTGTCACAAGCGGTGTTCCACAGGGGTCAGTATTGGGCCCCTTGTTGTTCACAATTTACATAAACGACATAGATGAGGGAATAAATAGCGACATAAGCAAATTTGCTGATGACACCAAAATAGGCCGTCCAATTCATTCTAATGAGGACATTAGAGCATTCCAGGAGGATTTGAATAGACTGATGCAGTGGTCGGAGAAGAGGCAGATGCAATTTAATACAGACAAATGCAAAGTTGTAAATGTTGGACAGGAAAATAACCATGCCACATATAAACTAAATAATGTAGATCTTAATATTACGGATTGCGAAAAGGATTTAGGAGTTCTGGTTAGCAGTAATCTGAAACCAAGACAACAGTGCATAAGTGTTCGCAATAAAGCTAACAGAATCCTTGGCTTCATATCAAGAAGTATAAATAATAGAAGTCCTCAGGATGTTCTTCAACTCTATATATCTTTGGTTAGGCCTCATTTAGATTATGCTGCACAGTTTTGGTCACCGTATTACAGAATGGATATAAATGATCTGGAAAACGTACAGAGGAGGATGACAAAGTTGATCCCATGTATCAGAAATCTTCCCTATGAGGATAGACTGAGGGCCCTGAATCTGCACTCTCTAGAAAGGCGTAGAATTAGGGAGGATATGATTGAGGTGTATAAATGGAAAACAGGAATTAATAAAGGGGATGTAAATAACGTGCTGAAAATATCCAGCCAAGACAGGACTCGCAGCAATGGTTTTAAATTGGAAAAAATCAGATTCAGGAAGGTTATAGGAAAGCACTGGTTTGGTAATAGAGTTGTGGATGAGTGGAACAAACTCCCGAGTACTGTCATAGAAGCTAAGACGTTGTGTAGTTATAAAAATAGGTTGGATAAATACATGAGTGGGTCTGGGTGGGTGTGAGTTGAACCTGACTAGCTTGTGCTACTAGGTCAGATGCCGTGCTCCTCCTTTAAGTGAATGTGACTGACCTGACTAGGTCAACGCATTGGCTTAAGCCGGTGGGAGAATTGGACCTGCCTCGCATGGGCCAGTAGGCCTGCGGCAGTGTTCCTTCTTTCTTATGGCCTTATAAATTGTTTGCTATTATTGTACAAGTGTTAGCAACAAGTTTTTACGAGGAGTAAGTGTCGTAATTGGGATATGAGGAATGAATTCTGGAGGGAAATCCTGGAGCAGTGAATAAACGCTCCAACATTTACAGTCTGTTAAGCGCAAACAACATTTTGGCTGCTACTAGGTGAGTTCTTCAGTCAGTAAAGTGTGTAGCGATCTAGCAAATTCATGTATGTTGGAGGAACAGTGAGCCTCCCACAATGTGTTGGAGGAACAGTGAGCCTCCCACAATGTGTTGGAGGAACAGTGAGCCTCCCAGAGTGTTGGAGGAACAGTGAGCCTCCCAGAGTGTTGGAGGAACAGTGAGCCTCACAGAGTGTTGGAGGAACAGTGAACCTCCCACAATGTGTTGGAGGAACAGTGAGCCTCCCACAATTTGTTGGAGGAACAGTGAGCCTCCCAGAGTGTTGGAGGAACAGTGAGCCTCCCAGAGTGTTGGAGGAACAGTGAGCCTCCCACAATGTGTTGGAGTAACATTGAGCCTCCCACAATGTGTTGGAGGAACAGTGAGCCTCCCACAATGTGTTGGAGTAACATTGAGCCTCCCACAATTTGTTGGAGTAACATTGAGCCTCCCACAATGTGTTGGAGGAACATTGAGCCTCCCACAATGTGTTGGAGGAACATTGAGCCTCCCACAATGTGTTGGAGGAACATTGAGCCTCCCACAATGTGTTGGAGGAACATTGAGCCTCCCACAATGTGTTGGAGTAACATTGAGCCTCCCACAATGTGTTGGAGGAACAGTGAGCCTCCCACAATGTGTTGGAGTAACATTGAGCCTCCCACAATGTGTTGGAGGAACAGTGAGCCTCCCACAATGTGTTGGAGGAACATTGAGCCTTCCACAATGTGTTGGAGGAACATTGAGCCTCCCACAATGTGTTGGAGGAACATTGAGCCTCCCACAATGTGTTGGAGTAACATTGAGCCTCCCACAATGTGTTGGAGGAACATTGAGCCTCCCACAATGTGTTGGAGTAACATTGAGCCTCCCACAATGTGTTGGAGGAACAGTGAGCCTCCCACAATGTGTTGGAGGAACAGTGAGCCTCCCACAATGTGTTGGAGGAACAGTGAGCCTCCCACATGTAATTAAGCAAACCGCTTTAACCCGTGACAATGAGTTGCTCGTAGTGAAGCCTATTAATATATACATTGTTATTAATACAAAATGCGCCTGGAAGAAACAAAATAATAACCTAAAAAACTGTGATATTAATTTAAGGGTGCCTTTTAATTAGCTTTGTTAATGAAGGCAGAGAATATATAAACCATTATACTTAACGCGAAGCGCTATACTCAAATGGGTCATTAAGCGCCGGGACTGTTGTAGAGGTCTTCCTTCATATATGATAGTTTGTGTGAGAGTGGGTTTGAGAGGTAGAATACCCTGCTAGATTGCGTGGAGTGGGCTGAGGGGTTGACTAGGCTACTAGTCTGTGTGGAGTGCAGGAGTGGATGACACTACTAGGCTATGTGAAGTGAGCAGGAGAGAATCACTCACTACTAGGCTGTGTGGAGTGAATAACAATACTAGGCTTTGTGGAGTGAGTGCAGTAGTGAATCATACTACTAGGCTGTGTGGAGTGGATAACACTACTAGGCTTTGTGGAGTGAGTGCAGTAGTGAATCATACTACTAGGCTGTGTGGAGTGAATAACACTACTAGGCTTTGTGGAGTGAGTGCAGTAGTGAATCATACTACTAGGCTGTGTAGAGTGGATAACACTACTAGGCTTTGTGGAGTGAGTGCAGGAGTGTATGACACTACTAGGCTGTATGGAATGAGTGCAGGAGTGTATCACATTCTTAGCCTGTGTGGAGTGCCTGGAAAAGTTATGCCATTAACACACCGAGACTACATCATGAACATTAATTCATCGCCAGACCTTCTTCACCAAAGGCAATTCACGTTTTCTGAAAGACTGACTCTCTTATGGAAGAAACAGCAGATATTGTAGTGATTACTGCATCACAAACACTTCAATTGATCATGAGTGACTTATTACCTGAGGATCGGGGCGCGCACATATCTCGCCCATAGCTTCCTGTGTCGGTTATGTCGTGCCAGTGACTGTGGAATACATTTAAACAGTTTTGCTCACAGTTTAGGCCTTTCCACCTTCGTCATGGTTTTTATAATTACCAAGGTGTCTGTAGGGACCTCAGGGAACTTTTAGAAATCTTTTAAAATTAGTGATTTGATGCATTTTTTTTTAATTTATACTGTTTATTTTAAATATTTAAGATAAAATTTGTGTTGAGAGCTTTATTTATGTTCGTAGCTTATATTAATTGTTAATTTTATCATTTTTATAGTGTGTATATGTTATATATCTTTTTTTTTTTTTCGAGCGCTGAGTGACCTACATGGTCAAAGTGCACTGTAACGCAATCACTACTGCTACCTTCCATTGCTGCATTTCTGTTATGTTGTAAAATCAACGAGGTTTTCTCTTCATGGGTACAAAAACCAGACGGAATAGATTGGAAGTCTTAATGAAGTATTTTGGTTGTATGATGGCGTGCGTGCTTGTTGTAGTTTATGGTACATTCTTCAGTCTCCTACCTCCTACAATGAGAGTTTTATATTCCTCAACAATATTTCCAGAGCCTGGATACTGAAATGCTGGTTCCATGAAAAGGAATTTTTGCACCTTCGTTGTGGTCGAGGATTTTCAGTTGCTGACGTAAAACCATTTGGTCAGGGTTGATGGACAGACGACGCTGCCTTCCAGGTAATGGCTATCACTTCTAATAACGACGAGATTTATGGATACTTATCGTATTTAAAACACTGATCCCCTTTCAGTGTAGTATTTCTACGAATTGCTTTTCCTTATATAAAACGAAAGGAGTGTTTAGATCTTTCCCATCAATTTGACTCCCGATATAAATATGTATATAGTTTTAGTAGTGATAAAAAAATTCAAGTGGTTTTGAAATGTAACCTAACATGGCTTAAACTATTCTAACTTAATGTAACCTAAACTAATCTAACTATTGCGAATTATGTGAGCAAATTACCTGCATGAGGTTTACAGGGCATTGCTTGAGATAAGTGGGACTTAAGTCACAGCAGGTCGCTGAACTGTAACTCCCTCAATGCCCACTTCACTACTCACAAAAAACTAGACCTGACATTAATAATTATAATATTAAAACCAGCTACTCTGGTAAATTAAAAGTTGTGGACTGTATATGATTAGGCTTGCTGGGTACACAAAAGAAATTGGTATTAACACTTACCATTTAATTACTGGAAGACAATGCTGATGGAACACACCCTAACATTACCATACCGGCTATGATTTACGATTACCAATGTAAAAACTACTGTACATTATGGGTAAGCGTCACAGCTAAGGTGTGTTGTTGGGAAGGATTCATTGAAGTCCTCTATTTTTCCGTCCTGGTTGCCGAATTCTAAGGGGTTTCCACACTATCCCAATTCTTCAGCAGGAACGTGTCAGCAATTTCTAAATTACTGATTGAGGCCGATATACACCAATTGACCTTTGAGAATGCCTGATTACATTGCACAATTCAGTCCAGTGTTCACACATTAAATTCAATATGGCGTCCCTCCCTGGCGTCTCTCCCCGGTGTCACTCCGCAGCTCTTCTACACCCCCTCACTCGAAATTTCTCGAAAGGGTCAAATCAGCAGCATATTTTATTACACAATTATATTATTTATATGTTCTACATTTAGGAAATTATTTAAAAATTTCCACACTAACCAAACTTAACCTGGCCAAGCCTAAACTCGCCTAACCCAGTCAAACCTAACTACATTTAATAAACCAACTTCGTCTGACATAACCCTAACCTAACTTCATCTAATGTAATCTAACAATACCTACCTAACCTATCATACTATAAACTAACCATATATATTTGAGTAAATGTTTTATCAAATATTTTAAGTATTTTCTATAAGTAGATTTTCAATTTTTTTACATGGAGTTTAATTACCGGTCACCTTTATAGCACCGTAAGACCAGTGTAGGTCTGCTCATTCTGTACGCTTTGCAAAATATTTGTTCTGTTCTGATGTGCGATTGCCTAATGACCTAGTTTGTATCGGATACACCGTGTCTACTGAATTTCGACATAAGTACCAGGTTCGATTATGCACTGGGATTAAAGTAGTTATTACAGAATGGCTTCTACTTATCCATCATTCAATACAGATGCACGAGGAGGTTATATCTCGTTTTATATGATTGCAGTAGCTTTGGCTAAGTAAATGTCATCACTGGATTTGCACACCTCTGCCAGAACTGCCCCTTTATCATGCTGGGGCGGGATACACTGAGAGTGTATTTCTCTGAAAGTTTACTTGAATTCTTATTTTAGGGATTAAAATATTCTTTTCTGGTGGTGAGATTATGTGTAGTTCATAAGCTTTAAACCCCATTAACCATCCAACCAATCATACAGGAAGGTTACCCCTCGAGGGAGGTTCCTTGGCGCTGGTGAGGGGCTCTTGATCTAGGGAATTGGATCTGTGCTCCGTTTTCCTGAATTGAGCCTGAATACTTTCCATTCCTTCCCCACATGCGCTGTATAATACTACGGGTTTAACTCTCCCCCATGATTATAATACAGGAAGGTTAACAATGCCTTTGTTTATCATGGTGAAGAGGTAGATGAGGCATACGTGGCATGAACAAGTATAGTACATTCATTATACTGAATTCATGTCAAGTGATTCAACGTCTGCTGGTCTGAATGCAGCTCGACCTGCAGTTTCATTGATAGATTTCGTCCCAATGTAGCATGTGGCACATTCTGAGAAGTTGGACCTCATCAAGGGGAACTCCTTGGTGCAGTGAAAAGGCTCTTGGTCTGAGGAATTAGACCTTTGGTTCTCCTTCCTCAGACCGAACCTAATTACCCCCCCAATCCCCTTTCCTTATTCCATTCTCCCCATCTCCCTTTTCCCATTACTCCCCTCTTCCAACCCTTTTCCCCCATCCTGTTTGTAGCCTCTGGGGTCCTCCCCTCTGGTATTACGGTTTCTAGGTAGGGGGAAGTGTGATGGGGTTCATCCCACTCCGTGGGATCCCTCAGGAGTCGTGTAGCTTGCCGTGGAATCTGGATCATCTGGAGGTGCCCTGCTCCATTCCCTGATTTCCAGGAGGTAGGGCAGGGTGTCCTGCAAGTGTCAGGTGTATCTCCGGAGGCTGCCTGTCGGTTCTGGGAGGTGGCAGCCGAGGGAGGTATGCTTTGTGGCGGGTGTACGACTGCCCTCTCTTTTGTCTGCAGAGGTGGCTCAGTGGATGTGAGGTTGCATCCCAGAGCACTGGCTTACTGGTGTGAAGGGTAGGGTATGGCACGTGTAACTACACGCTGCATCTGCACTGCTGGCGGCTTCGAGGTCCTCTTGGATGAAGGGAGGAACTTACGGCCCTTCCATGACTTCTAGTAACTGTCCCTTTATTTTTCTTTTTTTCCTAAAATAATAAGAAAGAAGTGCCACCATCATAGAATCTTCGTTCCATGAACCCCCTCCTCCTCCCAGGCCCCTTTTTGTTACTGCATTCTGTTCTGACCCAGCTTTATTATTGGACCATTCTCCAGACTTTTCCTATATCCCTGTACCTTCTGCTGGTGATACTTCGTCACCTGCTCCAGGTGCTGAGGCTCTGCCCATTTCTTCTAGTGCCTCTGCCTCTTGCACACCTTTATGCATCCGGCTTCCTCGAGGTTTTCGGATCGCCCACCTGCCTTGGGTCGGGCCACCCGCGGTCCTACGCCTAAAAGCTCCAGACCATTTGCTGACGACGGTTCTTCAATTTCTGCTCAATTCACCCAGAAATGACTTACACGACACCCACTTCCTTTACGCACCGTGTTTACAAGTACACAGTGGACCAAATTCTTTTCCTTACAACCAACTTCTCCAACTGATTATCTTTCAGACCATAATATTGGTAAAGCTCTTTTACGACACATTGGCCAAAATATATCCTATCACGCTCTTTGGAGTGGTGCACGCATTGTTACCATTCACAATGCAGAACTAGCTCATGATCTTTCCCACCTTACTTCCATTGATAACGTTCCTATCAGTTCACAAGCACACTACTCTCAATTCTTGCAGTGGTATGGTGGTTTTACCGCATACCATTGTACAGTGTGATTTTCTGTCTTGCCCTTCAGGACCTTCTGATTCTCAAAGTGGATACATATGTCCTGCCAGCTCGCAGGTGGAGGCGCTTTCCCAGTAACATCGCCGCCCGCTTAACCTTTGACTGCCGTCCTCCGTTTATATTGCGGGCCATCGCCTAGGGGTCCATAAAGTGGTCCCTACACCCCAACAGTGTCGAAATTGCTGGCTCTTCAGACATCCTGCAGGTCCATGTGGAGTGCCCGGTCTGCAGTGCTGCGCATCATGCTGATACAAATTGCAGTCTTCCCCCCACTTAATTGCAATGAAACTCGTCCTTCTGTTTCCCACCGATGTCAGGTCTATCTTAATGAACGAGAAATCCGTTGTCTTAAGGAGAGTGAAGGCCTTATGCTATGGCTCCGCCTTCAGGGGAATCTTCCTAGTGTTCCTTATTCTCGAGTAGCTAGGAGACCTCCAACCTTGACGGTCCTCCCACCAACCAGCTGCTCTGGTGCCATATCTTCTGGGGTCACCCCCTTCTCTAATTTTTTTGCAGTTTTACCCTCTGAAACCCCCACTTCCTTACCTCTTCCTACTTCTACTTCAACTCACCCACTAGCTTCTCAGTCTGTGAGGCCTCGCATCCCTGCACCTTCTTCGCGCCTATCACCGGCAAAGTTGAACCTGTCTCCTAAGCCCAAGTCTCTTCGCATTCCTCTGGTGCTTACAATTCACCAACAGTTCTCCTTTTCAGCCTCAGTGCCTAGTTCTCATCCCCTTTCTAACTCACACGAAGGTGAAGGCTCACCCCCCTCGTGTGGTCCCCTCTTCTCCTGTTTCCCCCCAAACTTCTTCCCCAGTCCCCTTCCAGCCTCCTTCCTCTCCTGTTCCACCGCAGGACTCTTCTGTCCCCGCCGGCGCATCTCTCCAGGTTCATACTCCTTTGCCCTCTCAGACCTCTTTGGTTACCTCCATAGTCTCCCCGATTTCTACTTGCTCTACCTCACCTGTCTCTGAAGTCATGGTATTGGCATCTTCCTTGTCCGCTGAAACACATGATGCTATCTCCAACTATATTGCGGAGACGAAACCCTCGATGGACACCAGTGCGCCTCCTTATGCCCCTACTTATTTTTTACAATCCTCGCAGCACTCTTTTTCCTTCACAGCCTTCTGATTCCTCCTTGCTTACACGCTTTCCAGTGCCTCCTCACATTGACTTCACAGACCCTACTAGCATGTTGATTTTATCGCTTCTCATTGTTTGTGAATAATGACTTATTTACAATGGAATATTCGTGGCCTCAGTGGTAATCAGTGAGAGCTCCCAGATTTCCCCAGTATGTCAGGTTACAAGACCCTAAAGTTAGTTCAGCAGTTATCCGTCCCGTTTTGTGCTGTGCTGTTGCATTCTTCTGATCGCTTTCCTGATGAAACTTTTAATGCGAGTGCACTTTGGTATACTGTTTCAACAGGTCTTTGTTCATTCTTCAGCCCGTATTTATTTGCACAGGTGGTATACAGTTTACTCTCTCTATCTCTCCCCTTCCTGTGCATTCTGTATCTCTAATGTTGCATTCTTGATCTCTTCTTTTCCGCCGCCCATCATGTTGTTAGATGATTTTAATGTTTATCTTTGGGGAGGGTCCCACTGTGACTTTTGTGGTGATCAGTTGGAGACTCTTCTCACTTCTCATCCTCTTCATGTTTTAAATACGAGTGCTCCCACCTATTTTGACTTTCACACTCAGTCTCTTGCATCGATCTTTCTATCTGTTGCTCGTCAATTGCCCTTGATTACGCTTGGTCTGTTCTCCCGGATTTGTACGAAGGATCACTTTCCTCTTATTCTTACTTCTACTACTTTTTCCCAACTGCCTCATAGCTCCCGTTGGCAATTTGGACTAGCGAATTGGGACTTGTACTCTCATCTTATCGCTTTTTGTGAGGACCTTCCTTGTCCTCTATTGAAGAGCAGGTGCACCAGTTTTCAACCTTAGTTTTGACTGCAGCGTCACTTTCTATTCCTCAAACCTCAGGCAGGCATTCTCAGACATGCGTGTCTTGGTGGTCTCCTGTATGTGCCCATGCAGTGTGTTTGAAACGTGCGGCGTGGGGCCGTTATCGATATAATCAGACTGCAGATCGTCATTTGGATATTAAGCAAGCAAGGACAGTCGCTCGCTGTGTCATACACGACTCTAAACGCACTTGTTGGCAGGACTACGTTTCTACTTTCGACTTTCCCTATGTGTGCAGTTAGTTTGGAAGAAAGTACGTTAGTTGTGTGGCAAATACGCTCCGGACCCAGCTCCCGTTTTGCGGGATGCTGGTGTTAGTGTTGCGGAACCTCTTGAGGTTGCCATGGAAATCAGAAACTATCTTGTTCATGTCTTCCAAGGGCTTCTCCTCTGTCCCTCGTTTCTCGCTTCTAAGTCTGCCAGGGAGCAATTGCCCTTGGATTTCTCTTCTAATGGAATGGAGCCATATAACGTATCTTTTACTCTCTTAGAGCTAGAGTCCACGCTTTCCACTTACCGGTCATCGGCAACTGTGCCCGATGATGTTCATATCTGTATGCTACAGCATTTGTATTCTACAGCCCTTACAGTCCTTTTGCGTCTTTTCAATCTTGTTTGGATGCGAGGGGTTCTCCCTCAACAGTGGAAATCTGCCATTGTTCTACCGTTTTGCAAACCATTTACTTCGGGGCTTGATACCTCTCACTATCGTCCCATTGCTCTGACCAGTGTAGTCTGCAAGGTGATGGAACGATTTGTGAATAGACGTCTGATATGGTATTTAGAGACTCAGAATAGTCTTTCTCCTCGCCAATATGTCTTTCGCTCCCCTTAGATACGTATGTGCAAAATGCCTTTGCTAATAAACACTTCGTCCTAGCATATGACACCACTTTGAGGTATAACATCTTAGCCCAGGCCCACTCCTTAGGCCTCCGCGGTAATCTACTGACCTTCCTAGCTGCTTTCTTATCTGAAAGACATTTTCATGTCCGTGTTGGTGCCTCTCTTTCCTCAGACTTTGTTCAGGCCGAGGGGGTCCCACAAGGTTGTGTCCTTAGCACTATCCTTTTTCTCTTGGTTATAAATGACCTACCTTCAGTTCTTCCATCGTTACTTAATGTGGATGACTTCTCTATAGCTTATGCAGGCGCTGACTGTCGCCTGGTGGTGTCCTCCCATTAGGATGCTATTGACTGTGTTTGCCATTGGGCCCCTTCTCATGGATTTAAATTTTCTAGTACGAAAACCCATTTCATTACCTTCACTAGACGTCCTCTTGTCCCAGATATTTCATTTTATTTACACGGCTCACGTATCCCAGATGTGATATGGTCAAGTTTCTTGGCCTTCTATTCGATCGCCGGTTGGGATGGAAACTTCACATTTCTTCTTTGAAGGCAGCTTGCCATGGTCGACTGAATCTCCTTAAAATTCTTGTACATTGTTCATGGGGAGCAGATCACCGTACTCTCCTCCATTTGCATTCCACCCTAGTTTTGTCCAAGCTGGATTATGGCGACCAAGTCTATTCTGCGGCTTCTCCTACAACTCAGGGTCTATGTTTATGCCTTGGTGCCTTTCGTTCATTCCCTGTTGAAAGCCTCTATGCTGAGGCGAATGTTCCTTAGCCGATCGTCGTGATGCTCATTGCCTTCGTTACTTTGTTCGCTCTCATGACCTTCATGTTCCTTCTACATATAGGTTGGTCTCAGACGTTAGAAGTCTATTATTTGTTCGACGCCCCAGCTTATTCCGACCATTTTCTCCATCTTCACTCTGGTCTTCTCTCCAGTTACCTTGTATGTTCATGCAGCGTGCGCCTTTTTCCTTGCCCCCCTGGGAGGTTCTGACAGTTCGTTTCTGTTCTCTGTTCTCCCCCCTTTCTAACTCACACGAAGGTGGAGGATCACTTCCGGTCGCATGTGCATGCTTTTTATACAGATGGTTCTAAATCTTCTGACGGTATTGGGTTCGTGACAGTGTTCCCTGACGATGTTGTCCGAGGTCATTTGTTAGACTCAGCTAGTATTTTTACCACCGAGTTGTATGCCATTCTCATAGCATTTCTCCATATTACTTATATGTCTCCTTCGGCATTTGTGATCATTTCAGATTTCCTCAGCGCTTTACAGGCCATTAAACAATGATTCCCCTCATCCATTGGTCCTTCGTATTCAACTTTGGTTGCACCGTGTGGCTAGCAAAAACAAAGACGTCGTTTTCTGTTGGGTCTCTGGACACATTGATGTGCAGGGTAATGAACAGACGGATGCTGCTGCGCGGTCAGCGGTATGTGATCTTCTGGTTTCCTATCGAGGTATTCCATTCAGGGATTATTTTAGTCATCTCTGCCCGTCTTCGTAGCCGTTGGCAACAACGGTGGTCGGACATAACAAACTGCACTCATTAAACCACTTTTAGGTTTGTGGTCGTCTTTTCTTACCACTGCTGCCACACTCGGGAGACGGCGCTCTCCCGTCTCTGCATCGGCAATACTCGCCTTACCCATGGGTATCTCATGGAACGACACCCTATTCCTCTCTTGAGGTTTGTCGGGTCTCTATTTTGGTTCTTCACTTTCTTGTGGATTGTCCAGTTTACCAGTGAGCTCACAGGATTTACCTCCACCGATGCCGCCGACCTACCACTCTTACCTTATCTTCCTTTCTTGAAGACGGCCCTGCCTTTTCTTACGATCACCTTTTGACTTTTTGTCAGTAACTGCTTTACTATACAAACTTTGACACAGTCCTTAGCGTCCCTTCCAGTCTGTGGAGAAAATTCTCCAAAAGAGGGGGGTATCCACCCTTTCTACCCTTGTTAAGGGTCCTACCCTTTCCGCCCTTAGAAAGGGCCAGACGAGGCGTGTCTGGCTGCGAAAACAAATTAACTCATACCAGATGAACTGACCACAGTGTGTCACGTGTTGTCTGACCAAGTAACGAGTATATGTGAGTCAATAGACATTTGAGATAAATGTAACTCTTTGCCGTAACAGGAAAATTATAGTAAATTGTTGTATTAGTTTCTACACTTGAACATTACAATCATGTGTTCCAGTGATTAAAGTATTTAGAGAACACAAGCAGTTTAATTGCCACTTGTAGCAGCATGTAGCAATTGTTGAAATTGTGCTGATGTCAACGACGCTGAGGCGCAAGGCAGCACGAGGCTGCACCAAGAGGTGAGATTGAACTCAGCCTCCGAAGGGGTCATACTGCGACGAAGGTTTTAACCTAACAAAGACATTAGTCGTGGACGTCGGTGCGCTAATTTACTCTCCACTAACGTCGGGAAATCGGATAAGAACTCTATTCCAGCGCGTTTAGTGAATAAAATCGCGGTATATTCAGAAGTGTGCGCAGCTTCTTACTACTGCAAAAAGACTGAAATTGAAGAATGTAAAGGGACAATGAGTTTGCGTCGTCTAACAAGGCAGTGACTCTTCAGCAGTGTTCTTCAAACAAGACAGTGATATCCGGGTGTGAATTAAGGGTCCGTTACAAATACCCAGGTAAGTCTGCTTAAACCTAGATGCCACCTGCTGTGCAGTTAGGAAAGCATAATTTGCTTTAGGCAGATTTATCATTTCACCCGGTGAATCGTGGGCGATCCGCCCAAAAACCGTGAGTAAACCGCCTTTCAGTCCATCAAATGACTAAAGATATGGGCATATGCTCCTTCGGGGCAATAATTCTCATGTATACATTTGTTTTTACCATACAGCTCTGTGGGGAATGAGGCCATAGATGTATCCTCTGTGAAGATGTCGGGATGGCTGCGACTTCTTGGATTCATCAATAAGCTAAGTATAGCAACATTAACAGTCCATTTTATCGTAGGAGCACATTCCTCCACACAGTCCTTTTCTTCCCTCACCTCTGATCCCCTCTCCACCTAGCTGTTTATAGCCCCGGCACTATTTTCTGCCCTGGAGCGCTGTATGACCCTTGTCGGTTTAGAGCTTTATTTGATTATAATGAAAAGTTGGATATGTTGGTGTCCTAATTGTTCCGTGTGACATGTGGTGGTTTCGCTTGTGTTGTGGTTTTTATTACTAGGGTGCCTGAAGGGACCTCAGGGAAATTTGAATATTGATTTTTACTTTGTTTTTCCAATATAATTAATGGTTTGTTTTAACGTAATGTAATTATTATTATTTGTTTTTGGAAATTTTGAATTTTTCCAATTTTATCTTTGGTGTTTTTATGTGCGTTGTATATTTTTATTGCTAAGAATGTAATCTACCAGGTTAAATTGCTCTTGAAATCTCAAAACATCCTTCCTTTGCTAGTCATCACTTTAATATTCTTGATAACAGTTGGGCCTCGAGTGAGATGGCTCTATTGTAGCTGATGCACAGTAACAACTGGGCGAAACGCCAGTGTTACCGTGCAACATTCCCAGAACAGTGTGTCCATGGCACTAATCAGAGTGAATGGCAATGTAAATATGCAGGAAGACCAGCTTGACGAAGCCTCGCTTCCTTTAAACTGTAACCAGCCTCGTGAATAATGCGAAACTGATAAATGTGGATTTACCATCACTCAAGCTCTTGGTGCACTGGTGCTTGCTTTAGTTTTATGGGCATTGCAAAGCTGAAGTGTCTTACAACGTTGGGGATGTTGGTGGGGGGGGGGGGGGTGACCTCATTAACTGGCTACGATCCCAACAGCCAATTTTTTGGGTTAAATAACAGAAATATTTTCAATTAGTACAAAATTTGTTGTGACTTATAGACTATGACTTCTTAAAGGTCATTTGCATAATTGGAAGGTAAATGACTGAAATAAGTTCAAATTAGCCATAACAGCGGTAAACTGCCATTGGTACTACATGATAGTGTTTAAATTAGTAATTGTGGAAGTGAAATAATATTAGCAACTTTTTATGTTGTCGCCTAATTTTCAATTTGTTCCAGTGCTTTGTGAATCATAACACTCATATTCTTGCAGTTTGTCTTCTGTGTCTGCTGAGCCAGCAAAAAGTTTTCTTCGTTTTTACGAGTTGCTATTTTCTGTTGCAATAGATTTTACAGATTTTGTAGTATTTCCCTTTAATTTGTGGAGTTTTCCTTTAATTTGTGTTGTTTTTCCTTTAATTTGTGGAGTTTTCCTTTAATCTGTGGAGTTTTCCTTTAATTTGTGTTGTTTTGTTTTTCCTTTAATTTGTTGAGTTTTTCTTTAATTTGTGGAGTTTTTCTTTAATTTGTGGTGTTTTTCCTTTAATTTGTGTTTTCCTTTATTTCCCCAAGATATCTTCTACATATTAGCCTTCATTCAGTATGATCGGTAATAATCCGTAAAATTAAATGGAGGAATATTAGTTACAATATTGCTATAGCTGTCTGTCTTTGTAAATTTACTTTCTGAACAAGGATATATATGTGTGTGTGTGTGTGCTGAATAGGTAAAACTTGCGATTTTGGCTTAAATAGCAACGTTCTTCTTGCCGAATAAGGCAAGCGAAAATTTGTGTATGAAATAATTTCGCAAAAATCATTCTGAACCTAACGAAAAAAATATTGTGTTTGTTTATTATTAAATTATTGTAAATTTATCTAAAATGTATTTAGTTGGATTAGGCTAAATTAAATTACCCTTGTTATAATAAGGTTAGGTAAATTTTCTAAGGTTCTTTTGGTACAAAATTATTAATTTTTACAATAATATAAATGAAAAAATGTATCTTTAAACGTATAAGAGAAAATTTTAGAATGGATGTAATTTTAAATGAGTTCTTACTAATTGACCAGTTTTACCTATTCGGCACGACATATATGTATATAATTTAATAATTTGTAAGCCTGAGATGACTTCTCTCGGAGATCACTATCAGGTATTGTCTGATAAATACCTCATGACAGAAGAAATTTACGGCAATCGTGAGCAAATATAACTGCTATATTAAATTTTTCCACTGTTTATGGCGACTATATCTGCCAATTCTTGTGTTTGTTTCTCCTCAAATTCCGTTATCTGATCCACTATATACCTCTGCTTAATTTACGTCCATAGATAACGTTCAGGTAGTGTTGGCTTGTTCAGTGAACATGATAATGTGTGACTAGACCTCCAGTAGTTCACGACTAATCCTCAAGTTGGGGGGATATATATATATATATATATATATATATATATATATATATATATATATATATATATATATATGATATATATATAGAGAGAGAGAGAGGAAGTTCCGGTCCGTCTGTCCTGGACCATTATCAGGTCGGGACTCAATAATAACATAAGAAAGGAGGAGCACTGCAGCAGACCTATTGACCCATACTAGGCAGGTCCTATGAGAACATAATGGTCCAGGATCGATTATATAATCATCTAAAGTCTCCTGTTCCTTTCTTGGGATAGGTATAAATTCTTTCATCTACTTTATTGTGGCTTTCCTTCGAGCTTTAGTTGCGTAAATGTGATGGAAATGAGTTGACTAGTTGAGTTTCGTAACCTTGTGAAGAGGGATTTTAGTAGTATCTTGAATCATTTTTAGCACTGGAGCGCCATCAACCATTGCTGCGAGTCCTGTCTTGGCTGGATATTTTCAGCACGCTATTTACATCCCCTTTATTTATTCCTGTTTTCCATTTATACACCTCAATCATATCCTCCCTAATTCTACGCCTTTCTAGAGAGCAGATTCAGGGCCCTCAGTCTATCCTTATAGGGAAGATTTCTGATACATGGGATCAACTTAAATACATGGAATCAACCACAAGGCAATAATGTGCGTTATTTTAACTTAGTGTGAGAAGTTTTATTTTTGTTGTACGATTGTTGGTTTTCACATTATAGTATTTTTGGGGGTTGCAAGTGTTAGTGTGTGTGGTTGTATTTAACCTTTTTTGTATAAAAAAAATGCTGAAAGTTCTTATAGGTCAAAAAGCTATGTAAATCTTGCAAGTTCTACAAGATAGCAGGGAAAAAAAACACTTGTAATTATTTAAAAATCATTAATGAATTGATTTTAAGATTTCGAAACTCCAGCACTTGTTTAGTATACATTATTGTTAAATGAAAGTCCAGCATAGTTTGCATAATAAATGCATGTATTTTGCAACCAGTTAAGCCTTTGGGAATTAATTCACCAACCACTCACTCGTATATAACAACAACTTTCTTTTTAAATATATAGCTTGAAAATGATTATTACATGCTCGCTAAAGTATAATAATAACAATAATACAAACTCCTTAATAATGAAACCTCACTTCATTAAGAGGTAAGGGACCGCTAGTTAATTAAGCAAATTGGGTGTGCTCTGGTGTAGTGGTGTGTCTGTGATACCACTGTTAATGCTGCATCTACGTCTGTGTAGCTACCAATGCTGCCAGTGCTGTTGCTTATGCCTCTGCTACTGCTTCATGTGATCCCGTCACTGGTGCTTCTAATGGTGGTGGTGATGCTACTTGTGATGCTGTTGATGCTATTGTGTGTGTGGTGTTGGCGCTGCTGTTACTGCTGCTCCTGGTGCTGCTGCTGCTCCTGGTGCTGCTGCTGCTCCTGGTGCTGCTGCTGCTGTTACTGCTGCTCCTGGTGCTGCTGCTTCCGTTTTTTCTGCCATTGTTATCGTTTATATTCACCCCAGTATATTGCAGTTGGTAACTTGTGAACCTTGTAAATAACTTAGTTATTTACAAGAATATATCTGAAGTTGTTTGATTAGGCCAGATGGTGATTATGCGCTGTATTAGTTGCATACAACTTGGCAGACAGTGTAAACTGAAACTGATGTTTGCATAGTAAATGTTGAGTCCACACTCAGGAGGGGGCATGTGGTGCACCAGTCCACACTCAGGAGGGGTCGTGTGGTGCTCGAGTCCACACTCAGGGAGCCGCATGGACTGGTGCACCAGTCCCACTCAGGGGTCATGGTGCCAGTCCACCTCAGGAGGCATGTGGTGCACCAGTCCACACTCAGGAGGGGTCATGTGGTGCTCGAGTCCACACTCAGGAGGCATGTGGTGCACCAGTCCACACTCAGGAGGGGCATTTGGTGCTCGAGTCCACACTCAGGAGGCATGTGGTGCACAGTCCACACTCAGGAGGCATGTGGTGCTCGAGTCCACACTCAGGAGGCATGTGGTGCACCAGTCCACACTCAGGAGGGGTCATGTGGTGCTCGAGTCCACACTCAGGAGGCATGTGGTGCACCAGTCCACACTCAGGAGGGGTCATGTGGTGCTCGAGTCCACACTCAGGAGGGGGCATGTGGTGCTCGAGTCCACACTCAGGAGGGGGCATGTGGTGCACCAGTCCACACTCAGGAAGGGGTCGTGTGGTGCTCGAGTCCACACTCAGGAGGCATGTGGTGCACCAGTCCACACTCAGGAGGGGTCATGTGGTGCTCGAGTCCACACTCAGGAGGCATGTGGTGCATCAGTCCACACTCAGGAGGGTCATGTGGTGCCGAGTCCACACTCAGGAGGGCATGTGGTGCTCCGAGTCCACACTCAGGGGGCATGTGGTGCACCAGTCCACACTCAGGAGGGGTCATGTGGTGCTCGAGTCCACACTCAGGAGGGGGCATGTGGTGCACCAGTCCACACTCAGGAGGGGTCATGTGGTGCATCAGTCCACACTCAGGAGGCATGTGGTGCCCAGTCCACACTCAGGAGGGTCATGTGGTGCACCAGTCCACACTCAGGGGGCATGGGTGCCAGTCCACACTCAGGAGGCATGTGGTGCACCAGTCCACACTCAGGAGGGCTGTGGTCCCAGTCCACACAGGAGGCATGTGGTGCCAGTCACACTCAGGAGGCATGTGGTGCCCAGTCCACACTCAGGAGGGCTGTGGTGCCAGTCACAGAAGAGGCATGGGCCAGTCCACACTCAGGAGGGCAGTGGTGCCAGTCCACACTCAGGAGGCATGGGTGCACCAGTCCACACTCAGGAGGTCAGTGGTGCTCAGTCCACACTCAGGAGGCATGTGTGCACCAGTCCACACTCAGGAGGGTCATGTGGTGCCGAGTCCACACTCAGGAGGCATGTGGTGCCCAGTCCACACTCAGGAGGCATTGGTGCCAGTCCACACTCAGGAGGGGCATGTGGTGCAGTCCACACTCAGGAGGCATGTGGTGCACCAGTCCACACTCAGGAGGGTCTGTGGTGCCAGTCCACACTCAGGAGGCATGTGGTGCCAGTCCACACTCAGGAGGGCATGTGGTGCCAGTCCACCTCAGGAGGGCATGGGTGCACCAGTCCACACTCAGGAGGGCATGTGGTGCCAGTCCACACTCAGGAGGGGCGTGGTGCTCAGTCACACTCAGGAGGCATGGTGCACCAGTCCACACTCAGGAGGGCTGTGGTGCTCAGTCCACACTCAGGAGGCATGTGGTGCACCAGTCCACACTCAGGAGGGTCATGTGGTGCCGAGTCCACACTCAGGAGGCATGTGGTGCCAGTCCACACTCAGGAGGCATGTGGTGCCAGTCCACACTCAGGAGGGCATGTGGTGCCAGTCCACACTCAGGAGGGGCATGTGGTGCCAGTCCACACTCAGGAGGGGCATGTGGTGCCAGTCCACACTCAGGAGGGCATGTGGTGCACCAGTCCACACTCAGGAGGGGCATGTGGTGCCAGTCCACACTCAGGAGGGCATGTGGTGCACCAGTCCACACTCAGGAGGGCATGTGGTGCACCAGTCCACACTCAGGAGGGGCTGTGGTGCCCAGTCCACACTCAGGAGGGCATGTGGTGCACAGTCACACTCAGGAGGGCATGGGTGCCCAGTCCACACTCAGGAGGGCATGTGGTGCCAGTCCACACTCAGGAGGGCATGTGGTGCTCCAGTCCACACTCAGGAGGCATGTGGTGCCAGTCCACCTCAGGAGGTCATGTGGTGCCAGTCCACACTCAGGAGGGGCATGTGGTGCCAGTCCACACTCAGGAGGCATGTGGTGCACAGTCCACACTCAGGAGGGTCATGTGGTGCACCAGTCCACATCAGGAGGGGCATGTGGTGCCCAGTCCACACTCAGGAGGGCATTGGTGCCAGTCCACACTCAGGAGGCATGTGGTGCACCAGTCCACACTCAGGAGGGGTCATGTGGTGCACCAGTCCACACTCAGGAGGGGGCATGTGGTGCACCAGTCCACACTCAGGAGGGCATGTGGTGCACCAGTCCACACTCAGGAGGGTCATGTGGTGCTCGAGTCCACACTCAGGAGGGGGCATGTGGTGCACCAGTCCACACTCAGGAGGGGCATGTGGTGCACGAGTCCACACTCAGGAGGGAGTGGTGCCCAGTCCAACTCAGGAGGCATGGTGGTGCACCAGTCCACACTCAGAGGCATGTGGTGCCAGTCCACACTCAGGAGGGCATGTGGTGCACCAGTCCACACTCAGGAGGGGTCATGTGGTGCCAGGTCCACACTCAGGAGGGTCATGTGGTGACCAGTCCACACTCAGGAGGCATGGTGCAGTCACACTAGAGGGGCATTGGTGCCAGTCCACACTCAGGAGGGGCATGTGGTGCCCAGTCCACACTCAGGAGGGGCATGTGGTGCTCAGTCCACACTCAGGAGAGGCATGTGGTGCTCAGTCCACACTCGGAGGGCAGGTCCGATCCCTCAGGAGGGGAGCATAGTGGTGCCAGTCCACACTCAGGAGGGGTCATGTGGTGCATCAGTCCACATCAGAGGCAGTGGTACTCACAGGTCCACACTAGGAGGGGCAGGTGCACAGTCCCACTAGAGGTCATGTGTGACCAGTCCACACTCAGGAGGGCATGGTGACCAGTCCACACTCAGAGGGCATGTGGTGCTCAGTCCACACTAGGAGGCATGTGGTGCATCACCTAGAGGGCATGTGCCAGTCCACACTCAGGAGGGCATGGGCAAGTCACTCGATGGGCATGTGGCAGTCCCACTCAGGAGGCATGGTGCACCAGTCCACTCAGGAGGGCTGGTGACCAGTAACTCAGGAGGATGTGGTGCACCAGTCCACACTCAGGAGGCTGGTGCCTCAGTCCACACTCAGGAGGGGCATGTGGTGCCAGTCCACACTCAGGAGGCATGTGGTGCTCCAGTCAACACTCAGGAGGGGGCATCAGGAGGGGGCATATGGTGCTCGAGTCCACACTCAGGAGGGGTCATGTGGTGCTCGAGTCCACACTCAGGAGGGGGCATGTGGTGCACCAGTCCACACTCAGGAGGGGTCATGTGGTGCTCGAGTCCACACTCAGGAGGAGGCATGTTGTGCTCAGTCAACACTCAGGAGGGGTCATGTGGTGCTCAAGTCCACACTCAGGAGGGGCATGTGGTGCTCCAGTCCACACTCAGGAGGGGGCATGTGGTGCGTGAAGACCAGAGCGTACAAGGTAATGGGGCATATCAGTCTCTGTTCAATTATTCTGAGATCGAGGTCAGGATCATGAGACTCATCTGCTCTAATGGTTGGTGCCATTATGAGGAAGAATGTGTTTAGGCGAGGCAGTGCGGGAGCAGCAGCTAGGTGAGCAGGGCTTTACGGAAATTGGGTCGTGGTCAGGATGCATCTCAATCACGTTGTAAATATTCTAGTGAGGAAAGAGCAATGATAATATAAATGGTGGGAACGATGCTCCTCTGCACCTTTAACTTAACCTGCGCGAATATTTTATCAACTTACATAACTTGACCCCCAGATATACGTTTATTAAAACCAAATAATTTGTTTATTAAAACCAAATGCACATCACCTTTCTCAAGGTGATGTGCATTTTTCGCCTTAAACATTCGTATATTGAGAGGTGTGGGCAACTAGGCTAATTCGCTCCTGCAAAAGTGTATCAGGCTTTTTTGATATTGGGATGGCTCTATGCAGGAGATTGATGATGATCAAGTTGGCGTGAAGTAACTGGGCAGTGAGTTCGAGTCTCACTTGAGATTAAGCGCAAGAGTGCTTTTACACACAAAGGGCAACACCTTACAAAGCAAAGAATTATTTTGTTATATGTCAGGCACTAGAAAATTTAATTATCATGGAATATGAACCAAGTCTTGATAATCAGAAGAAGCGAGGATCTTACACTAACACTCTTTGACCTTGTCCATTCATGTGTTTATAAGCTTGAGAAACAATGACTACGAAATCTGATTCTTTGTACAGAATTCTAGAGCTTAATTCCCCGAGGCTGCAGTAATGTGTGCGCCTGGCAGCTTCAACGTTGGAAAAACATAGACGCAAAAACAGTGAACAAAACTTTTGCAGTCATATATAAACAAATTAACCTTAAGTTATATGAATGGTCTGACCTGTTGTTGCTTAAAATTTAAATGCCAAAAAAAAGGCATTATCATGACGATAGGTGACAGGAGAAAGGTGGCCCATGACATCATATTAATTGAGATTTTACCACTTCGCTGGAGTCGAGAAAAGAGAAGGTAGTGGAGTGAATATCACACCAAATTCATCTGAGGCACTGATGCAAGATAAGAATGTGAAATATACGAGAATACTATGGACCTACAATTCCACCACTTCTGTAGCACATAAGGAAACATAGGTGCAGAGCTATACAAGACACGGGGACACCCTTCTAAACACACCCTCCCACACATCCTTGTACAGCAAGTGCAAGTGTTTTCGTTGGTACATTGTTGACGCTGGAACACCTCTACAAAATAATTTGGGAATTAAGAATTAGTGAGCACAGTCGTATGCGCATCTGTAGCGGACGTAGGCTTGAGCCTTCACCATGCCCCTCTTTACAGTGATTGAATGAATATATGACAAAACATGGAACTCATATTCCTGTGCGCAATCTGATTTTCTTAGCATCTTAATCTGTGTTGCTCCAAGTTTTTATCACCATCCCACTCAAGATGCGCTTCTCCAAAATTTTATCATCCCACTCAGGATGTGCTTCTCCAAGATCTTATCAGCATCCTTCTCAGAATGTGCCGCTCCGAGAACTTATCAACATACTACTCACGATCCTGTTGCCAAAACTTTCTTTGTCATTTCTAAATCTGATATTGTTTACACTGAAAACATGTGCTGGATTGGCTACTGGTAGATAATCGTAATTAGTAACGGCAGTGATACTTTTTGATAAGATTACTGCACTTGTAAAGATATTAACACATTTCTGTTGATTAAAACAGAAATAAAGCTGCCTAATAAACTCTCCCCGTGGGACAAAATCTTAATTCATATAAAATAAATCACCTTTTTTTTGCATATTTTCGTAACTGTATTTATATCGCTTTATTTATGACTGTTGTTCATTTGTACACTTCAGTTATACCTACAGTCCGTCAGTCCTTTAATAAAATGGGGTAAAAGTATACTGCTAGATTGACTGATCCTGTGTACACTCTAACAGAAACCCACTTGATTTTGTTCCCTGTGACGGGAGTTGTTTCCCTTGCATCTCTACTCTCCTTCCACGTATTTCGTACATTACTCTACGAATCATTTTTTTAACAAAATGGTTTATTTTTACGAACGCTGGGAGATCCAAAAGTAAAATACACAAATAGTTGCTTCATAACTTTCCATTTGTACATGAACATATTGACTTCCCGCCGACGCCGACGAGGGCCGCTACGTCGCTATCGAATCGCCCGGCGCGCTACGTCGCCACCTGAATAAACACCGTACCTTACATCTCAAAATCTTAAGTCTGACTAATCGATTTCACGAATACTTTCAAAGATGTTGCCATGCTCACATTACAACAGTTCGCCAAATCCCACACACTACTTGCCTCTACTTCGATCCAACACGCACTTGCGTGCCTATTGCATTCTCAAGCTCCTATCTCTGAATGCCTACTTCTCACCCTCCAACCCATCCTTCAGACGTTCCTTCACCTCTTTTCATCCATTTCAGATTTATGCACCCTCTTGATTAACCCATCTTGCTCCATTTTTCTTATAAATTACCGAACCATCTCAGTAACTCCCCATCAACTCTAAATATACACCTTTTTGCCACCATTATCCTGCGCATAATATTCACACCATATATTGATTTCAGACAAGACCTCTCCACTGCCTCCCACCTCAAGCCTCCTGCTTGCTCTAACATTCAAAGATAAAGTTTCACACCTATGCAGAAGTGTTGTCACGTCTATAAAATGCAATATTTCCTTATTTTGCATCATTGACAAACTTCTTTTTTTCAGAAATTCTTTAAAACACCTAATTAATTCTTCTCAGTGTTCTGTGATAATTAGGTGAATGAACACACGTACACTTTAATGAGATATCACATTCTGGGATTAAACTGAAAGTCTATAGAATCATCTGCAGGCACAACAATTTCCAAATATCAAAATAAGTACATTCACATCCTCAATATTCACCCTCCAGCAGATTTTGTCAGAGGCCGTTTTTCAAACGCTCCCATCACAGTATTTTATTCTCTAAGTCTTATTTTCATCACCTTTGGAGTTTACTTTCAACTTTCTTCAATAAAACCTTCTGAACTGTAACGACTGTAACTTCATAACAGTAAAATACACGAGAATTGAACCCGGGACCCTGTGTGTGCTAAGTCTGAGCTCTACCACGTAACCACGTAACCACGTAACCACGGCACCACGGCACCACGTAACCACGGCACCACGTAACCACGGCACCACGTAACCACGGCACCACGTAACCACGGCACCACGTAACCACGGAACCACGGCACCACGTAACCACGGCACCACGTAACCACGGCACCACGTAACCACGGAACCACGGCACCATGTAACCACGGCACCACGTAACCACGGCACCACGGCACCACGTAACCACGGCACCACGGCACCACGTAACCACGGCACCACGGCACCACGGAACCACGGAACCACGGAACTGTGAAATTTATAATGCATTTGAACCACTTGTTTTTCTTTTCCGCAAATATTCCAACAACCTTTGCAACTTCTTGTGCTAATCTTGCAACAGCTCTGTGTCATCAGGGAAGAGCAAGTGTGACACCTACCACTTTATATCCCAAGCAATGTATTATTCATTTATTTTTACAATATCTATGAAGACATAAAAAACAGTGATATTACACACTTCTCTGCTGCTCACCTATACTGGAAATGACTTTTACATGCCTAATTAGGAGCCTCATTAAATGTTGTTTACAGTTTTTAATGACTTTTTCTCTCCTGTACCCTTGTGGCAGTAATCAATTCGCTTCGCTATTTATAATATCCGCATCTTCTAGATGAATGTGATTAACAGCTCTTTCTCCATATCTATTTACAGCACACACAGTGACACACAAACACACACACCTCACTAAGGAATCATTCAAGACTCTGTACACCATATACGTCAGGCCCATACTGGAGTATGCAGCACCAGTTTGGAACCCACACCTGGTCAAGCACGTCAAGAAATTAGAGAAAGTGCAAAGGTTTGCAACAAGACTAGTCCCAGAGCTAAGGGGATTGTCCTACGAAGAAAGGTTAAGGGAAATCGGCCTGACGACACTAGAGGACAGGAGGGTTAGGGGAGACATGATAACGACATATAAAATACTGCGAGGAATGGATAAGGTGGACAGAGACAAGATGTTCCAGAGAGGGGACACAGAAACAAGGGGTCACAATTGGAAGTTGAAGACTCCTATGAGTCAAAGGGATGTTAGGAAGTATTTCTTCAGTCATAGAGTTGTCAGGAAGTGGAATAGCCTAGAAAGCGACATAGTGGAGGCAGGAACCATACATAGTTTTAAGACTAGGTTTGATAAAGCTCATGGAGCAGGGAGAGAGAGGACCTAGTAGCAATCAGTGAAGAGGCCGGGCCAGGAGCTATGAATCGACCCCTGCAACCACAAATAGGTGAGTACAAATAGGTGAGTACACACAGAGTCGCGCGCGCACACACACACACACACACACTCGACCCTTGCAGCCACAACTAGGTGAGTACACACACACACACACTCTCTCACTAGAGAGGTCTGTATTACACAGTGACCTGAGAAAAGTAACTGGAATAAGACTAGCGATCAAGGGAAGGAACTGACAGTTTCACTACCACTTGTATTCTCTTAAATCACAAGAGAAACTTGTATATTTCACTGTGGAAATATACAAGAAAATTATGTAAAAAAAAAAGTCAAATAAGAAGGAAGATGGGAAATGGATTAAAGTTCATGACACACTTTGCTTTAATGAATATGATCAGGTATACTTCCTGAAGCTGAGTTGTAGATGAAACGTTGTGATTAAAGATTTCCTCTGTTACCAGGGTCATTATTTCCACTTGTAGGCTGATGTCACTTGAAACAGACTGGGGATAGAAGAGTAACTGTCCAGGAGGAAACCTTAGAAACGTGCGAAAAAAAAACAGCAGTGGATGAAAATGTGGAATGGGAAATTATAAAACACCGCTGAGGAATGCAAAGGTTCGAAGAGGATGTGAAAGAGGTGGAGAGACTAGAGGAAATGAGGGACAGTGTGGAAGGCGCAGTGATAATGAAGAGAAAAACGGGAATCAAGATGAAAGAGAAAGTAGTTTAACAGAGATACTCACAACAGACAAAGTGGCAGAGGTGTAATGAGCTGAGAAATTAAGTCGTCATAACACAGATAATACGACGTAAAATCTAGTAGAAATAGTGAAAACAGTAATAAGGAACCCGTATTATTGTATAAATGGTTCAGAAAACCCCACAACTGGATGAACGAGACATGGGTGCGCCACACTTGGGTATTTATTGAGGAAACGCTTCGCAATATTTATTAATCGAATACAGAGGAAAAACGGTGGAAGGTGTGAATAGAGTTTGAGGTAATCAGTCCCCATAAGCATTGAAATAATGTGTTCAGTTCTTCAGTCTTGATAAAAATAAAGCATATGCACGGGAAGGGTTTTGCGCTTAGTATGATTATATTATTATATATAAGACTGGTATGTTAAAGAAACTGGTTGACGCAAAGTTGACCAAGTGTTTTATTCACCCCAGTAAGAAATGTGCATGGAAATACAGAGAAGCAGTCATAGAAAAAATACAAAGCTTATGGAAGTAATGCAATGCAGATAAGGAGACATGATACAGGCATACGAAAACAAAATTTGCAAGGGAATATATTGTTAGTCATGGGAGGAGAGCTAAATTAGTAGGGGTCAAACAACGCCTGGGGAAAGAGGAGGCAATCAGGTTCGATCTAAGGAATGAAAGAACAGGTCCAATTCCTTGGATCATGAGTCCTCCGTCCTTGAGGGAAGGAAATGTAATAGACGGCTTGAAAGCAACTGACAGAGGTATAAACCATAAAAACAAATATAGTAAGAAATAGCAAGAAATTTTTAAGATATAAAGGGAACGAGAATAAATATTTGGGGATGGAAATAGTGTTGTACTAGCCTAAATCCTGTCTAAATATCATCCTAACTGGCTTAGTCCATTGGAAACCTGAGCAGTACCTAAAACGGATGGAAACTCCAAAGATTATTCAGTCTTCCTACCGTTCATTCCTAGCATTTTAGGAAGATGGCGAGAATCTCGATTTTGCTTCGACTGGTCTTCCCAAACACATTCCTATCAGAAAGTATGTCTAGGTGTTCTTAAAATGCAATAAGTCTCCAGCAGCCAGAAAATCATTAAAGAAATGAAACTAACTGGAGGACATCGTCGAACACATTCTAGGCCTTAGACAAGCAGGCCTAGAATGGAGCCTTGCCTTCTGTTTACATGCCCTTAGCATGTCAAATCTGTACCTAAAAATATAATAATGGTTATAATCATAACCATGATTTTTTTAATGAGGTGGACCGGTAAGTCAGCGGAAGGCCTCGGTCAGATGACCAAAAGCTCCAGTTGTGGATCGTATGACTAAGACCCGCGTCAGGAAACACTTGTCCTGTTTTCTGACAAACATTTTACCTACCTTACCATGTCAAACCAAAGACCGTCTCCAAAATCACTTACCTAAATACTCCAAGAAATCCTAATGTTTATAAGTGGTATATAGAAAAATCTAAAAAAATAAACTATATAATTTTCTCAAAGTAAATCCTACACACAAAGCAACATACAATAGACATTTAATTATCATGCGAAACAGTCGATCTTATTGAAAGTAAATAAATCGACAGTATTCCAGAACCAAATATGCAAAATACCAGTGTACATGATTATTCTCTAAAGGTACCGAAGCTGGGTCTAAAGTTTAGCTACATATATAACACACATCTGAAATGATAGTCCTGTTGCTGTAATATTCATCATATACCGTGACATCCCAGTCACTGAGTTAGAGAACCCTAACAGTTTCATTATACTCTCATTATATTATAACATCCACTTTATCATATAACATTCTAACCATTGGATCAACTTGACGTATCTTATACATCTTAACAGAATACTTGGTGAGGTAGTAAGTATTCAATTTCAGTTGGGACTTTATTGAAAGCTAGTCGACGCATATTTACTCTGAAAGAACATACAGTATCACCTCTGTTCTAATTTCCTATGCCATTTCAGGGTTTTTTCAACAGTACCATAATAGAAGGCATATAAAAAAGATTAACGCCTTCCGCCTATGACAATAAAGGTGGAGACAAAAAAGAATGGTATAACCTGTGCTAAACACAAGTTAATGTATAACATGAGGACTCGCCACAAATTTATTACATGGACCTTTCCGAATAATAAAGCAAAGGAAAGGTTGATAAATCACGCGGCTACAGCGGAGAGGCAGTTTATCCTCAATGCCATTTCTTAAAATAAACGATTAGATATGTATCTTACGTGATTTTAAGCAATTTCTTGTAATATAATAATATATAAAATATCTTTTTCTGCAAGTACATGTTCAAGTTATACATAATAGAAGGCATATAAAAAAGATTAACGCCTTCCGCCTATGACAATAAAGGTGGAGACAAAAAAGAATGGTATAACCTGTGCTAAACACAAGTTAATGTATAACATGAGGACTCGCCACAAATTTATTACATGGACCTTTCCGAATAATAAAGCAAAGGAAAGGTTGATAAATCACGCGGCTACAGCGGAGAGGCAGTTTATCCTCAATGCCATTTCTTAAAATAAACGATTAGATATGTATCTTACGTGATTTTAAGCAATTTCTTGTAATATAATAATATATAAAATATCTTTTTCTGCAAGTACATGTTCAAGTTATACAGGCCTAACTGATATCAATGACATACTGCTGT
Organism: Cherax destructor; assembly: GCA_009830355.1. Lineage (NCBI taxonomy): Eukaryota > Metazoa > Arthropoda > Malacostraca > Decapoda > Parastacidae > Cherax > Cherax destructor. The sequence goes on from WNWK01003003.1 coordinate 148,979, forward strand.
ATAGAAAGCCCCTAATTAAGCTTAGCATTTCGGGCATATTAGGTCAATTTTTGTCCAAGGATGCGACCCACACCAGTCATCTAACACCCAGGTACCCATTTTACTGATGGGTGAACATGGACAATAGATGTAAGGAAACATGCCCAATGTTTTCACCCTTGCCAGGAATCGAACCAGAACCCTCAGCGTGTGAAGCGAGAGCTTTGCCAACCAGACCACGAGCCACCAAAGCACAAACCAATGATGAGTGACATTAAAATACAAACTAAAAATTATGATGATGGTTTTATTGATGCTGTACTGTTTCAGTGTGGTCTTTATATTAGCAATTATTGTTTCGGTGTGGTCTTTATATTAGCAATTATTGTTTCGGTGTTGTCTTTATATTAGCAATTACTGTTTCAGTGTAGTCATTATATTAGTAATTAAGGCGTTAGTGTGGTTTGGCTAATAATTGGTGTTTCAATGTAATCTCGATATTAACAATTAGTGTTTCAGGATAGTATTTTATATTCATATGGTGCTTTAGCGTGGTCTCGTTGTAATTATATTGTATAATACTTCAATGTGGTTTCATTATAATCGTATTGGGCTCCAGTGTGGGCTCATTATAATCATATGCTCCAGTGTGGTCTCGTTATAATCATATGCTCCAGTGTGGTCTCGTTATAATCATATGCTCCAGTGTGGTCTCGTTATAAGCATTTAGTGCTTCCCGTGGATCAGCCAGCCATCTGATATATTCTGAATGTGTTTGTTACAGTTAACGTAAATTTCATTCTCCTTGAACATTGACATCCGCCTCTGTCGTATTTAATTTTTTTTATTCCTCATTTATGTTTACCATATTCCTGTAGGGTAATTGTAAAGCCATTTGGTTAGGGACTTCTTGGTGTTACCGACTGTTGTGGGTATGTCTTGGAGGGGTGGCAATGTATCCTAGACAGAGCTGGACTTGGAAATGAGCTGAGGCAATACAATAACTCTTAATATGTAAATTTAAAATTGTAAAGAAACTGTGCATAACCTGGATTGTCAGCTGTTTAGACGGGTCCTGGATTCCGGTGGCTCCTCCTGGAACATCGTTAAACTGTTTGGCTACCAGGTCACGAAGACTCAAATTAACGCATCACACATGTACGCCAGAAAAAAACAATCCTCCTTTCCATATGCGTCTTACAAACTGTGTTCCTTGTTTTTCAGCATCCACCAATTCGGCCGGCAGTTTGTCTGGCAATATCTTTTCATCCCGTACGCTGTCATCCTCAGTCACTTGTATTATCGACGCGCTGTCGTCATTTCTCACGCCCTCCTTGTTGCCCGTGTTGTGTATCTTCCTACATCCTTGTCTCTAGGTGTTACATTGTGTGGGTGCTGCATCTGAGACGCTATGCTAGCCTTCACCTCTCATCTTCACATTGGTGTTATACATCATGTTATGCTCATGTGGGTCTTTATTGATCAAGCTCGTGGGTCATGAAATGTTGATGTTCACTGGGTTCACAGTGGGACCGGTCATCGTGTGGCTGTGGTTCACAGTGGGACCGGTCATCGTGTTGCTGTGGTTCACAGTGGGATCGAACATATTGTTGCTGTGGTTCAGTCTCCCGGTGGCAGTTTCTTGAACTGTTCATGTTTACTAGTTTAATATATTGTCATTATTGTGGGTTGATGTCTTAATGCTGACCCATGTTGCTTCGTATTTGTGACTGCCTGGTGGTAGACTTTGTGACTGCCTGGTGGCAGGCTTTGTTGACTGGCTGGTGGCAGGCTTTGTTGACTGGCTGGTGGCAGGCTTTGTTGACTGGTTGGTGGCAGGCTTTGTTGACTGGCTGGTGGCAGGCTTTGTTGACTGGCTGGTGGCAGGCTTTGTTGACTGGCTGGTGGCAGGCTTTGTTGACTGGCTGGTGGCAGGCTTTGTTGACTGGTTGGTGGCACCATTTGTGACTGGCTGGTGGCACCATTTGTGACTGGTTGGTGGCACCATTTGTGACTGGTTGGTGGCACCATTTGTGACTGGCTGGTGGCACCATTTGTGACTCCGAGATGGAAGACTTTCGGCCTCCTGGTGGCAGACTGGGGTTCCTGTGATCAGATTTTCGGGGCTTATGTTGGGAGACATTGGGTGTCCTGGTGGCAGAGTGCTCCTGCTTACAGAATTTGGGCCTCTGGTGGTAGGCTTTGCTGCTCCTGGTGGCAGGCTTTGGGGCTCCTGGTGGCAGGCTTTGGGGTTCCTGGTGGCAGGCTTTGGGGTTCCTGGTGGCAGGCTTTGGGGTTCCCGGTGGCAGACGGGAGACTGACGAAGGAGCACGCGGGGGACTGACGGAGGAGCACGCGGGAGACTGACGGAGGAGCACGCGGGAGACTGACGGAGGAGCACGCGGGGGACTGACGGAGGAGCACACGGGAGACTGACGAAGGAGCACGCGGGGGACTGACGGAGGAGCACGCGGGAGACTGACGGAGGAGCACGTGGGAGACTGACGGAGGAGCACACGGGGGAGTGACGGAGTACGCGGAGGAGTGACGAAGGAGCACGCGAGGGAGTCGCAGTGGAGCACGCGGGGGACTGACGGAGGAGCCCGCTGGGGACTGACGGAGGAGCCCGCTGGGGACTGACGGAGGAGCCCGCTGGGGACTGACGGAGGAGCCCGCTGGGGACTGACGGAGGAGCCCGCTGGGGACTGACGGAGGAGCCCGCTGGGGACTGACGGAGGAGCCCGCTGGGGACTGACGGAGGAGCCCGCTGGGGACTGACGGAGGAGCCCGCTGGGGACTGACGGAGGAGCCCGCTGGGGACTGACGGAGGAGCCCGCTGGGGACTGACGGAGGAGCCCGCTGGGGACTGACGGAGGAGCCCGCTGGGGACTGACGGAGGAGCCCGCTGGGGACTGACGGAGGAGCCCGCGGGGGACTGACGGAGGAGCACTCGGTGGACTGACGGAGGAGCACGCGGGAGACTGACGGAGGAGCACGCGGGAGACTGACGGAGGAGCACGCGGGGGACTGACGGAGGAGCACGCGAGGGAGTCACAGTGGAGCACGCACATGATATAGTATATAGACCATATTGGTCAGCTTCCATTTTCTTGCAAATACACTGGTATTCACTGTAAATAGGGGCATCAAGGCAGAGAGGGAACGTAGACTCACTGCTGAATGGGAACCCTTAAGAGCAAGTCTCCAGAGTGACATGCACTAACATCTGTGAGACTGACAAGCTCCATGTTGAACGTTGGAGACACCAGCATATCTTCGTACAACTTTTCTTAAATGGGGCTGTCCCAGCTGGCTTGTGTGTGGACCAGCATCGGAGGTTACAATTCAAGATAAGCTATTCATTATGACTTGGGTTTATAGACTATATGGGTTTGAGGGTATAAGAATAGAAGTGCCAGGGAAGCTTCTGGAACTGTGGGCTGAGACAGTGCCACCACAGTTGGTGGCGACAGATTCAGTCTTGTCACAGGAGACACACTTGTCAGTACTTGTTCAGTAGTTGTCCTGGTATTTACTAGAACAGTGTGTTCATGTTCTTTTATAAATAAGGTATGATGTTCAATAAGACGTAGGAGAGGAAAAAAACCAATCAGAAACGACTAGATTATAATAAAGAAAAATAAGTGTGGTATTAGACAGTATTCTAGAAACTAAATGAGATATATTGCGAGAGACTGATAAATAATTGTGTAACATTTATTAAATTAGAAATAGAATTATTAAAGAACTGCTTATTGAATGTTGATGAATTGAGACACTTATGCAACATATGGGAATCTTTATTGAAGAAACGTTTCGCCACACAGTGGCTTCATCAGTCCAATACAAAGCAGGAAGGAGAGGAGGAGTTTGAGGTAATCAGTCCCTCAGCCTGAAATCGATGTGTTCAGTCCAACACTCTGTATTGGACTGATGAAGCCACTGTGTGGCGAAACGTTTCTTCAAATAAGATTCCCATATGTTGCATAAGTGTCTCAATTCTTCAACTGGTCGGTTTTCAAAACCATTTATTATTGGAAGTTGCTTCAGGAATATGATAAATAAAGGATTTGGAACTGGGGCAGTTTAAGGATACGTCAGAGACGTTAATAAGCCAGAAAGGAGTACACAAATGTAAGGAGGAAGAAAGGAAATAGTAATCAAGAACAAGATAAAATCACATATTTTTGTTTGGAGTGAGATTAATAAGTTGAGGAAGCCTAGGGAACGAATGGATTTGTTAGTTAAAAATAGGAGAGGAGAGTTATTGAACGGAGAGTTAGAGGTATCGGGAAGATGGAGGGAATATTTTGAGGAATTGTTAAATGTTGATGAAGACAGGGAAGCTGTGATTTCGTGTATTGGGCAAGGAGGAATAACATCTTGTAGGAGTGCGGAAGAGCCAGTTGTGAGTGTGGGGGAAGTTCGTGAGGCAGTGGGTAGAATGAAAGGGGGTAAGGCAGCTGGGATTGATGGGATAAAGATAGAAATGTTATAAGCAGGTGGGGATATAGTTTTGGAGTGGTTGGTGCTATTATTTAATAAATGTATGGAAGAGGGTAAGGTATCTAGGAATTGGCAGAAAGCGTGCATAGTTCCTTTGTATAAAGGAAAAGGGGAGAAAAGAGAGTGCAAAAATTATAGAGGAATAAGTCTGTTGAGTATACCTGGTAAAGTGTATTGTACAGTTATTATTGAAAGAATTAAAAGTAAGACGGAGAGCAGGATAGCAGATGAACAAGGAGGCTTTAGGAAGGGTAAGGGGTGTGTAGACCAAATGATTGCAGTGAAACATATAGGTGAACAATAATTAGCTAAGGGTAAAGAGGTTTTTGTGGCATTTATGGATTTGGGAAAGGCGTATGATTGGGTGGATAGGGGGACAATGTGGCAGATGTTGCAAATGTATGAAATAGAAGGTAGGTTATTGAAAGCTGTGAAGAGTCTTTACGAGGATAGTGATGCTCAGGTTAGAGTATGTAGGAGAGAGAGGGAGATTATTTCCCAGTAAAAGTAGGCCTTAGACTGCGATGTGTGATGTCACCATGGTGGTTCAATATATTTATAGATGAAGTTGTAAGAGAAGTGAATGCTCGGGTGTTGATAAGAGGTGTGGGTTGAAAAGATAAAGAATCTAACACAAAGTGGGAGTTGTCACAGTTGGTCTTTGCTGATGACATTGTGCTTTTGGGAGATTATGAAAAGGAGTTGCAGAGGTTGGTTGAAGAGTTTGGTAGGATATGTAAAAGAAGGAAATTAAAATTGAATATAGGAAAGAGTAAGGTGATGAGGATAAACAAAAATTAAGGTAAGGGAAGATTGGATATCAGATTGGAGGGAGAGAGTATGGAGGAGGTGAATGTATTCAAATATGTGGGAGTGGTCGTGTCAGCAGATGGGTCTATGAAAGATGAGGTGAATCATACAATTGACGAGGGAGAAAAGTTGAATGGTGCACTGAGGAGTCTGTGGAGACAAAGAACTTAGTCCATGAAAGCAAAGAGGGAAATGTATGAAAGTATAGTTATACCAACACTCTTGTATGGGTGTGAGGCATGGGTTGTGAATGTTGCAACAAAGAGAAGGCTGGAGGCAGTGGAGATGTCATGTCTGAGGGCAATGTGTGGTGTGAATATAATGCAGAGAATTCATAGTTTTGAAACGAGGAGGTGCGGGACTACCAAAACTATTAGCCAGAGGTTTGAGGAGGGGTTGTTGAGATGGTTTGGACATGTAGAGAGGATGGAACGAAATTGAATGACTTCGAGAGTGTATAAATCTGTAGTGGAGGGAAGGTGGGGTAGGGGTCGGCCTAGGAAAGGTTGGAGGGAGAGGGTAAAAGAGGTTTTGTGTGCGAGGGGCTTGGACTTCCAGCAAGCGTGCGTGAGCGTGTTAGCTAGAAGCAAATGGAGACAAGTGGTTTTTAGGACTTGACGTGCTGTTGGAATGTAAGCAAGGTAACATTTATGAAGGGATTCAGGGAAACTGGCAGGCCAGACTTGAGTCCTGGAGATGGGACGTACAGTGCCGGCACTCTGGAGGGGTGTTAATTTTGCAGTTTTATAACTGTAGTGTAAGCACGCCTGGCAAGACAGTGATGGAGTGAATGATGGTGAAAGTTTTTCTTTTTCAGGCCACCCTACCTTGGTGGGAAATGGCCGATGTGTTAATAATTAAAAACAAAAATTGCACAAAGTCTAAATGAAAGAGAAATTATGAAAAACGAAGAAGTAAATCACTGTAGCGAAGGAGAAAATATGGTAAGTATTAAATAAAAATATTCATTGTGCTTTCCAAAGATTATATTTGATATGGAGTGTATTGAAATCCCAAACAGATAATTGAGGTAATGATATTCAGATAACTATAGAGGTAATAAATAAATTATTACTGGATGTTGACAGAAAAAAGCCCTATGACCAGATGAGATGGCAGCATGAACATTTATAGAATATACAGATTTTTTTTTTACTACAAGCGGATAAATTGACAAATAAACGGAAGATGGCCCTCAGAGTGTCAATGAAAGGTGCCAGATAAGACCCTCTTCACTATTAGCCAGTTTTGCTGTCAAGTGTTGTTGGAAAAATATGGGAAAATCCCATCAGAAAAAAGTGGACTAAACTCTTAAAGACGAATAGCTTTCTGACTAATAAAAATTCATATTTTGGGTTGGAAACTCTTGTATATCTACACTATTGAGCGACAATGACAATCACAGAAAATGTTCAAGAAAAAAATGTAAGGGTAGGTTGTATTTATCTTGATTATAAAATAGGGAAACCACATTATCTGAGAAACTTTGAGAGGAAAATGTTAACTATGGTAAGAGGAAAAAAATATCCTCTTAGGAAAATGTTCCCAGTGGGGTGCCACGAGGCTCTGCACTTTGCCCTATGATGTTTTTAATTCATATAAACGACTTAACAGAAGGAATAGAAAACCTTATGAACCTGCAACTGAAACAAATATTTTGTGTAAAATACTGAAAATTAAACAAATCATTACAAGATGATTGAGGTAAAATAAAAGGAGTGTTAGAGGGTTGATGAAATTGATTGTTGTAATAGAGATGGGAGAAAAGAAATCAATTCATATGACAACATTTTTTGAATATCATACAAAGAAAGGGATCTAGGAGACGTTAAAATTCGTTTTACCTCATCATATAAATGAAATTTTGAGAAATGCATTTGCTACTGTAACTATAATAGTTTTTTTCAATAAAGAGACGCAGAGATGCTGAAAAAAAGTTGTTTATAATGTTTAACTCAAAACTGGAACATTCAGTAGCCATGTGAAGTCCAAACCGAAAACATGTAGAAAATATAGAAGAAAAAAAAATGGATCCCAGAGCTTAAAAATATCTGTTGTAAACGGATGTGGAAGAACAGATAAAAAAAATGGGAGGTAGTAAGTGCTACATACCTGGGATTGTTTTCTAAATATGTGAACATTTTAATAATGTCTGAACAACACAATCATTGCTCTGCTCCTGTGTCTACCAAGAGGTATTGAACTCACGTACGTGCAACACACACGCACGCACGCACGCACGTACGTTCTCCGGCTTCATCTCTCACGTGCAGGACTTATGCAAAAAAATTCCTTTAAGATCACCGCCGTGGTGGACTTAGGGCGAGACTTGTCCCATTTTCATCTTCTCTCGGATGGAACCCCAGAGCGATTTCTTGACTAAGTCCTTCATCGCCCGGGACGTGGAAGAGCTCAGCACGTCTTGTAGCTTTTCCTCTGCCTACCCATCTGCCTGCCTGTCTGCCTACCCGTCTGCCTGCCGTCTGCCTGCCTGATCTGTCTACCCATCTGCCTACCCGTCTGCCTACCCGTCTGCCTGTTTGTCCGCACGTATCTCTGCCTGTCTCTTCGCCTATCCGTCTCTTTCTTATAAGTCAATACGTCTGTCTTTTTTATATTGCCGTAATCCAACTCATCCATCTATCTTTATTTTCTTGATTACGTCTGTTTCAACGTAATCAAGAGTACCCATTCTATTAATGTGTACTCTTCCTTAAGTTTTCCTTCAGATTGTTCCGTTCGTTGTTTAAGTCTATTATTGCTTTTTGTTGTATATTACTCGGTCGTTTCAAAATTGTTTTTCTGAAAATATCAGTGAAAAAAAGTTTTATGATTTTTGTAAAGGTTTTAGTTTATTGCAACGATAATTAAAAAATAATGTTCTTCCAGTACTGGTACTGGTGATCCCACTCTCCTAGTGCTAGTATTGGTGGTCCCACTCTCCCAGTATTGGTACTAGTGGTCCCACTCTCCCAGTATTGGTGCTGGTGGTGCCACTATCCCAGTATTGGTGTTGGTGGTTCCACTCCCAGGATTGGTGCTGGTGGTTCCACTCTCCCAGTATTGGGACTAGTGGTCCCACTCTCCTAGTATTGGTGTTGGTGGTCCCCCTCTCCCACTATTGGTACTGGTAATGTTACTTAGTTTTGATTCTGGTTTATCTATTCTAACGGTATATATATATTGCCTATGTCACTTTCGGTTTGACTACTTATTATGCCACTAGTGGTGACACTTCCCGTGTGGGTTTTAGCCTTAGTACTTCGGGTACTGTAGTACTTCGGGTACTGTAGGACTTCGGGTACTGTAGGACTTCGGGTACTGTAGGACTTCGGGTACTGTAGGACTTCGGGTACTGTAGGACTTCGGGTACTGTAGGACTTCGGGTACTGTAGGACTTCGGGTACTGATGATAGTGACACTTCCCTTGTGGGTACTCTTGGTGGTACTCTCACGGCAGTGTTGCTTGTCGAATTACTACTTTATGGCTGTTCCTTGATAATACTCTGGCAGTGTTGGCACTATTGGCACTGACCTTGACTGTGTACTCATCTCACGTCTCTCGTAACTCTCTATTGATCTCTCCCTCCTTCCCTCTACCTACTCCTTCCACCCTCTTTCTCTCTCCCACCTTTCTCCCCACTTCCACTTTCTATCTTTTCCTCCCTCTCTCTGCTCCCCCACTCTAATTCCTGTCTCTGTCATTCCTTTATCTCTGTTTCCTCTCTTATAACTCTCATTCCTCTCTTTCTCATTCTCTTTCTGCTTCCCCTCTCACTGCTTCCTCTCTCTCTTTAAGTCCTTCTCCTTACCTTTAAGCCCCTCTCCCTCTCTCTTTTCCCTTCCTTGTCCATATTTTTATATTTTTTTCACTCCCTTTGTGCACTCGCCTATTTGTGGTTGCAGGGATCGAGTCTCAGCTCCTGGCCACACCTGTCAGTTGGCCTCTACAGCTGCACTTCACTCTGGGTTGTTCCACTTCCTGACTACTCTGAAGCTGGAGTAATATTTCCAGACATCCCCATGACTCGCCTCTGTTTTCATCATCCAGCTGTTTCCCGCCTCTTATACAACTCTCTATCAATTCCTCTCAGAATTTTGTTCGTTTATATTTTATACCTAGATACTTGCGTACACACGCACATATTCATTATATATATATCGTAAGCTCAAGTACTTTCACACTTCTCAGTGCGGCATCAAGAGCTGTGTTGCAAGGGCATCAACAGGAGAAATAGGGAAGTTTTTTTTTACGAGCAGAACTCAAATCAGTGCTGCAGCCACGGAAACAAGTAGCTTTAAAAGAAAAGAACATTCTGCGACTGGCCGGGATTTGAACATTAGTCGTCTAGGTGTCCAATCATTCCCGTTAGTTGAAAACATATCTAGTGTTCCCACTGAGCATTCAACGTCTTTGTGGCATGGTGACGTAGTGGTCTAGTGGGTCGAGAGTTTACCTAGCTTCCAGGGAGGCTGCCTAAGCAACTTGGGTTCAAATCCCAGCCAGTCGCAGTATGTTCTTTGCTTTAGAACCACTTGTTTCCATAGATGCATTGATATATATATATATATATATATATATATATATATATATATATATTATATATATATATATATATATATATATATTACTGTGACTGGCCGGGAATCAAATCCCCGATTCTTAAGCATGCCTCGTGAGAAGCCCCCCAAAATTACGATATGCCTTAGTCCATTCCGCCCTCAATGCTTTGATCAGGTGCCCAGCTCATAAAACTATGTTTGGAGCCTTTGTGTAAGTGTATGTGCGTACTCACCTATTTGTGGTTGCAGGGGTCGATTCATAGCTCCTGGCCCCGCCTCTTCACTGATCGCTACTAGGTCTTATCTCCCTCTGCTCCATTAGATTTATCAAACCTCGTCTTAAAATTATAAATACATGGTTTCTGCCTCCACTACGTCACTTGTCAGACTTTTCCACTTCCTGACAACTCTATAACTAAAGAAATACTTCCTAACATCCGTTTGACTCATCTGAGTTTTCAACTTCCAATTGTGACCCCTTGTTTCTGTGTCCCATCTGTGGAACATCCTGTCTCTGCCCACCTTGTTAATTCCACGCAATATTTTGTATGTCGTTATCAAGTCTTCCCTAACCCTCCTGTCCTCCAGGTTCGTCAGGCCGATTTTCCTTAACCTTTCTTCGTAGGACATTCCCCTTAGCTCTGGAACTAGTCTTAAGAACATAAGAACATAAGAAAAAAGGAACACTGCAGCAGGCCTACTGACCCATGTGTGGGTTCCAAACTGGTGCTGCATACTCCAGTATGGGCCTGACGTACACGGTGTACAAAGTCTTGAACGATTCCTTACTGAGGTATCGGAACGCTATTCTCAGGTTTGCCAGGCGCCCATATGCTGTAGCAGTTGTCTGGTTGATGTGCGCCTCAGGAGATGTTCTCGGTATTATACTCATCCCAAGATCCTTTTCCTCGAGTGAAGTTTGCAGTCTTTGGCCACGTAGACTATACTCTGTCTGCGGTCTTCTTTGCCCTTCCCCGATCTTCATTACTTTGCATTTGGTGGGGTTAAATTCGAGGAGCCAGTTGCTGGACCAGTCTTCCTGACTGTCCAAGTCTCTCTGTAGTCCTGCCTGATCCTCATCCGATTTAATTCTCCTAATTAACTTCACATCATCTGCAAACAGGGACACTTCTGAGTCTGTCCTTTCCGTCATGTCATTCAAATATTCCAAAAAGAGCACTGGTCCTAGGACTTACCCCTGTGGCACCCCGCTCGTCACAGGCGCCCACTCTGACACCTCGTCACGTACCATGACTCGTTATTGCAACTCCCTGTCAGGTATTCTCTGATCTAGGTGCAGTGCCCTTCCTGTTGTGTGTGCCTGATCCTCTAGCTTTTGCACTAATATCTTGTGAGGAACTGTGTCGAAAGCCTTCTTGCGGGCCAAGAAAATGCAATCAACCCACCTCTCTCTCTCGTGCCTTACTTTCGTTACCTTGTCATAAAATTCCAGTAGGTGTGTGACACAGGATTTTCCTTCTCTGAATCCGTGCTGGTTGTCGTTTATAAGCTGGTTCCGTTCTAGGTGCTCCACCACTCTCCTCCGTTTTCCTTACCTCAGGTAGTTGCCTAGTTTCAATGGATGTGTTGACAATTGTTGTTAGTGGCACACACAGCGTCTCTTCTCCCTCTCTAAGGACCCACAGAGAAATACTGTCCGGTACCACTGCCTTTGAGGTATCAAGTTCACTTAGCTGCTGCTTCTCCTCCTCCTCCTCCTCCTCCTCCTCGGTTGTGTGTATTTCATCCAGCATTTGTTGGTATATCCCTTGTTGGTGTAACCCCCTGTTCTGACTTCCCGGAGTCCTTTCTGTCTCCATTGTAGATACTTCCTTAAATCTCATGTTGAGCTCCTCGCATAATTCTTGGTCGTTTCTTGTGAGTTCCCCACCTTCTTTCCTCAGCCTGATTACCTGGTCCTTGACTGTTGTCTTCCTCCTGATGTGACTATACAACAGCTTCGGGTCAGACTTGACCTTCGATGCTATGTCGGTTTCGTACTGTCGCCCAGCGACAGTACGAGTGTGTGTGTGTGTGAGTGAGAGAGAGACAGAGAGAGAGAGAGAGATTATCCTCTCATCCCCTTCTTCCTCCCTCCTTGCGAATTTCGGGGTTTTATCTTCTGTATTAATTCCATTTACAAGAAAAATCGACTTCTAGAAAACGTGTTTTTTTCTTTTCTTCCTCGTATTTTCTCTTCAGAATCGTAATTCATTTTTACTTTTGCTCCGTTTATCTTCCTGGCGAAAGTTAAATTCTGGCGTGTATTTTTCCAACATGTTTGCTCGGCACTTACTGAATTTATCTCTCTGGCTGCTGCTTTTTATTTCTCTGTTTGGTAACTCTGTGTATGCGCTTGTATTTTCTTCCCTGGGATTGTCTCAGGGTGCGGCTCGCTCATTGCTCCCCCCCCTCTCTCTCTCTCTTCATATATATATATATATATATATATATATATATATATATATATATATATATATATATGCAAAAGATCACAGTAAACAGGTGATATCAAAATATGCAAGACAACCACTATGAAAAAATAGAGGAATTCCAAGCGCTTGATAATGTGAGTAGTCACGAAAGCGCTTGGAATTCTCTATTTTTTCATAGTGTTTCTTATTATATATATATATATATATATATATATATATATATATATATATATATATTATACCATCCTACTAACGACCTGCGGTATGCATACCGCCGAACGATATTTGACCGCTACTCGCGGCAACGCACCACGCAGGCTTAGAAAAATAAACACATATGCAGTATAATGTGATCCTTTATTGACAACGTTTCGCCCACACAAGTAGAGGTAGTAGTTATGCATGTGGTTGAAAAGTCAGCTGGTACATAAGAACATTGCAGAAGGCCTACTGGCCCATACAAGGCAGGTCCTTATCAAAACCACCCCTACCCAAAGTTACCCAAGAATTTACTCCCGTACCCACGACACCAATTAAACCCAGCCCCTCCAATTCATATATTTGTCCAATCTCTTTTCAAAGCCACCCAAGGTCCTAGCCTCGGACACCCTACTCGGAAGATTGTTCCACGCATCCACAACTCTGTTCGAAAACCAGTACTTACCTATGTCCTTTCTAAATCTAAATTTATCCAACTTAATTCCATTATTTCTGGTTCTTACCTGGTTCGAAAGGTTACAAAAGCTATGGCTTGGGTAGCATAAAAAATGAATGTGTCAAACAGGGTGTTTTTTTTTTCAGTGCCAAGTTTTTCATATTTATGGTCACATTGTAATTTCCTCTTGTCGCAAGTCGTATATTTTCTTATTTTTTGGTATTTCATTTGTCGCATGACTTTGCACTTTATATATACATATATTGTCATGCCGAATAAGTAAAACTTGTGATTTTAGCTTAAATAGCATCGCTCTTCTTGCTGAATAAGGCAAGCAATAATTTGTGTATGCAATGATTTCGCAAAAATCAGTCTGAACGCAACGAAAAAAGTATATTTCATTGTGTTTATTATTAAATTATTGTAAACTTATCTAAAATATATTTAGTTGGATTAGGCTAAATTAAATTGTTCTTGTTATAATAAGGTTAGGTAAGTTTTCTAAGGTTCTTTTGGTAAAAAAATTATAATTTTTACATTAACATAAATTAATATTTTTTATCTTTAAACGTACAAGAGAAAGTTTTAGAAAGGATTTAATTTTAAATGAGTTCTTGCTAATTGACCAGTTTTACCTATTCGGCACGACATATATATATATTTTTTTTTTGTTCAACAAATCAGCCGTCTCCCACCGAGGCAGGGTGACCCAAAAAGAAAGAAAATCCTCAAAAAGAAAATACTTTCATCATCATTCAACACTTTCACTTCACTCATACATAATCACTGTCTTTGCAGAGGAGCTCAGATACTACAGTTTAAAAATCCCTCCAAACTGTCACTATCCCATACCCCTCCTTCATACATACACACACACGTGTGTGTATATATATATAAAATATATATATATATATATATATATATATATATATATATATATATATATATATATATATATATATATATATATATATATATAATATTAAAATATACATACAATATCGCCGAATATGACAAAAGATTTTATTTTTCGATCAACACTGACTTAGAAACCTCACTTAACCCAACTTAAACTAGCATAATGTCTTTTTACCTAAATTCTGCCATGTATAGCATAGGTAAATTCTTTTTACCTAAATTCTGCTATGTATAGTATAGGTCAATTTAAATTGATTTAAAATTGCTTCAGTTGCAACACCTGGTGAATGTTTCCTTTGATCAGCTTTAAACCTTCAATGCTGGTGTATATTAATTAGAGAAATGTTTGGATTTCTTCCGAGCTCTGTTGGCGCCAATTTACTCTTTTTATTACATAAATTTGTAAAATTGTTATGTTGGGTTTCATGCGATAATTTGTGGATGCTCCTCTGATTTGCTTCAGATCTTCGTTGCTGATATTTACTGTATTAAAAGCTTTAACCACACAGTATACTACTTTGGGGCGCATTGAAATACAGGGGACTGGGCTAAGAGATATGGAAATACCTTCCTCGTATCACAAAGCGATTGAAATATGGTTAGTCCAATCCTTGTTATCCGTAGAAAAACTATCAGCGGCTAGGTTATGGGCAAAACATGGTATAATGAAATTATCCACCTGGTTCATTCCAAAACTTTGATTCAGCAGATGGCTAACACTCGAGGTTCTTAGCGGCTCTGACGAATAGGAGACCAGGCACAAACACACCAGAACAAGTCTGTATTACGCCTTATTACACCACTTTTCTCTCAAGAGTAAGCTTCTTCAAATATCAGACCAGGCAAACGTGAGGAAGTAAAAACTGGCCACTAAAGATTTAATTTACTAATGTTAAGCATTGGGTGGAAATGCCGAAAACAGCATCTAGCCTGCAAGACCACAACTCTGAGCAATAATCTCTGGATCCTGCTAAACCATTCCAATAAGGAATAATCTCAAAAGATTGCAGAGCTTCTACCTTGAGCATGTTAGACCTGATGCCTGTAAGCCCATTACAATCAGGAAAGATCTTCAGAGAAGACAGCAATAAAAAATCAAATAAAAAAATACTATAACAAAATAGCCGAAAAGACAAAAAATTGCTACACTGATAAGACGACGTTTCAAATTTAAAACTGGTCCAGCAAACATTGGCAGGGCCTCACAACCCCGTCTACTGAAAAGGGCACACTTATCACCCCCAGATTCTTCTGTCGGTTTGAGCGACCGTCACCACCAGAATCTGTTGCTGGGGCCCGTTGTCACTAGACTCTTCCGCTGGTATTTAGAAGACCTTTCACCACCCTCTCCTTTCCCCTGCCCCCGCACTGATACTTGTTGGTATGGGGTCGGGGACCCATCATTCCCAGACTCTACTGCTGGTGGGCAGGGGAACCCATCATTCCCAGACTATCCTGCTGGTGGGTAGGGAAACCCATCACTCCCAGACTCTGCTGCTGGTGGGTAGGGGAACCCATCACTCCCGGACTATGCTGCCGGTGGGCAGGAGAACCCATCACTCCCAGACTATGCTGCTGGTGGGCAAAGGAACCCATCACTCCCAGACTATGCTGCTGGTGGGTAGGGAAACCCATCACTCCCAGACTATGCTGCTGGTGGGTAGGGAAACCCATCACTCCCAGACTATGCTGCTGGTGGGTAGGGGAACCCATTACTCCCAGCCTATGCTGCCGGTGGGCAGGAGAACCCATCACTCCCAGACTATGCTGCTGGTGGGCAAAGGAACCCATCACTCCCAGACTATGCTGCCGGTGGGCAGGGGAACCCATCACTCCCGGACTATGCTGCTGGTGGGCAGGGGAACCGACCACTTCACCCTAAGTTCCATCACTGGACCAAAGGATTTTTTGGGCAATTATCAAATAATCTAATTGAATGTTGCAGGTAATCTACTTTTCTTAACCAGCTTCCCGTTATGCATTTTGATTAGCTCTTGATGCGGACGCCTCGGGTCCTCCTTCAGCGTTCCCCGCTCTAATAATTATAATGAACCATAATTATCCTTATTAACCATGGTCAATGAAAACAAGGGTCTTTCATGACATATATATATATATATATATATTAGGATTGGGTCCACCTCTGGTTCAAATTGTGGGAACCATAGCCTCGGAGAAGTGGATAAAAAGGCTTCAAGGAAGAATATTTGGATTTCTTCCTGAAGCCATTTGAATATTCCACTTCCCCTACCACCCCATCCTTTTTTTTTTTTTTTTTGTTTTACCAATAGGTATATTTTATTACATAATATGGTACAAAAGATATATAATATATATATATATATATATGTCGTGTCGAATAGGTAAAACTGGTCAATTAGTAAGAACTCGTTTAAAATAACGTCCTTTTTTAAATTTTCTCTTATATTTTTAAAGATATATTTTTTTCATTTATGTTAATGAAAAAATTAATTATTTTGTACCAAAAGCAGCTCAGAAAACTTATCTAACCTTATTATAACAAGCGCAATTTAATTATCCAAATCCAACTAAATATATTTTAGATAAGTTTACAATAATTTAATAAGCAAACACAATGAAATATATTTTTTTTCGTTAGGGTCAGAATGACTTCTGCAAAATTATTGCATACACAAATTCTTGCTTATATTATTCGGCAAGAAGAACGTTGCTATTTAAGCCAAAAATCGCAAGTTTTACCTATTCGGCTCGACACACACACACACACATTATATATATATATATATATATATATATATATATATATATATATATATATATATATATATATATATATTATATGTATGTAAGACAAGCCACGGGGGGTGGAAATCTTTAGCTCAAGTACTTTCACACTACTCAGTGTGTCATCAGGAGCTATGCAAAGTTGCAAGGCAGCAACTGAAAAAGTGAGGGGAAGTTTTTTCCTCAGAGTATCGCAGAGGGATCACAACATTGATGGGTTCCTACCTAGACTCACTAGTCTAGTACCTTCCATTATGTTCACAAAAGAACATGAAATAAACAACATGTTGCTGTTCCTAGATGTTTTAATCCATCGTGTTGACAGAAAATTCTAATTTACAGTGTGTTCGTCACAATGTTCTTGAGAGCCTTGCGCATCTGCAGTCCAGTGTATTTAGAGGACGAAATAACCAAGATATTCAACATAGCCACAAAACTGAGATATCCTGGAGATTTTGTTGAAAATGCACTAATGTCAGCAAAGAAGACTTTCTACAAGACTGAACCTAAGGAAGGGATTGTCAGGAAAAATGTACTAGATTTTAAGCATGAAAAAAAGATCAACATAAACCTTGCTTTCAAAAAAACTGCAACAGTGAAACGGTGGTTGATTAAAAACACACCCTCCAACACACCCTCCAACACACCCTCCAACACACCCTCCAATACACCCTCCAACACACCCTCCAACACACCCTCCAACACACCCTCCAACACACCCTCCAACACACCCTCCAATACACCCTCCAACACACCCTCCAACACATCCTCTAACACACCCTCCAACAAAGTTGGTGGGGCTTACAAGGTCCCATGCACTCAATGTCCTCTCTCTTATATATTGGTCAAACAGGTAAACCTCTGGAAACCAGAATAGCCCAACATAAATACTCAGGACAGGGCAGGAGTCGAACGCTATCTTTAACCACGTTAGCTCCTGTAATCACCCACCAGGGTGGGCTGCTGCCCAGATTATTATACCCAACAGTTCTGTCATAGAAAGAAACGTAATTGAATCATCTCTCTTGAAACATGACGGGAATAATCGTATATAACTCAAATTATTGGTTATATAAACTCGATAGCTATTTAGTAGAGTTTATTGTACACAATCTTAACCAACAATGCTATACAAAAATCACAGGATTACTCATTATGCCAGGTGGTCTCATGATGTATTGGTGACGCTCCACCTGTGTCTACGCACCAAAACAACGTGCTACGTCTGTCGTGAATGGTTATATAACTCTCTTAGCTGTTACTCTACCATACATTGACAGGTACACAAGATTAAGTGATAACATAAATAGTGTGGGTTAAAGGATATTTGAAGAAATTTGGATCATACAAATATTATCCGAGTTCTTGCTAATTGACACACACACACACACACACACACACACACACACACACACACACACACACACACACACACACACACACACATCACACTTTGATGCAGAGTGCGAATCTGCGCACTCTGCATCAAAGTACACAATACTCATGAATCAGACTGCGCAGGTTCGAATCCTACTGTGCACTGAGAGTTAATGCTTGCAAATAATTTCACCCATTTGCGAATTGTTAAGCGTGTTTCTAGTGTGTGAGGGTGGTAAGAGCGACTCTTGTGAGCAGGATGGTAAGAGCGACTCTTGTGAGCAGGATGGTAAGAGCGACTCTTGTGAGCAGGATGGTAAGAGCAACTCTTATGAAGAGTTCCTCTTCCAGTTTCTTGTGAATGCAAATTCGAATTACGATGAGGATAATCAGGAGGAGCGGGAGAGGGATGGAGTGAGGAGAGGGAGAGGGATGGAGTGAGGAGAGGGAGAGGGATGGAGTGAGGAGAGGGAGAGGGATGGAGTGAGGAGAGGGAGAGGGATGGAGTGAGGAGAGGGAGAGGGATGGAGTGAGGAGAGGGAGAGGGATGGAGTGAGGAGAGGGAGAGGGATGGAGTGAGGAGAGGGAGAGGGATGGAGTGAGGAGAGGGAGAGGGATGGAGAGAGGAGAGGAAGAGGGATGGAGAGAGGAGAGGGATGGAGAGGAGAGGGAGAGGGATGGAGAGGGAGAGGAGAGGGATGGAAGGAGGAAAAGGGAGAGGATGAGAGAGGAGGGAGAGGGATGGAGAGAGGAGAGGAAGAGGGATGGAGAGAGGAGAGGAAGAGGGATGGAGAGAGAAGAGGAGAGGAGAGAGGAAGAGGGATGAGAGAGGAAGAGGGATGGAGAGAGAGGAGAGGGATGGAGAGGAGAGAAGAGGATGGAGAGGAAGAAAGGGATGGAGAAGAGGAGAGAGGAGAGAGGAGGAAGAGGGATGGAGAGAGGAAGAGGGATGGAGAGAGAGAGAGGGAAAGAGGGATGGAGAAGGAGAGGAAGAGGGATGGAAGAGGAGAGGAAGAGGAGATGGAGAGAGAAGAAGAGGGATGAGAGGGGAGGAAGATGAGAGGAGAAAGAGAAGGGAAAGAAGAGAGAAGGAGGGATAGAAGAGAGAAGAGAAAGAAGAGAGATGGAAGAGAGAAAAGAGAGAGGAGGAGAGATAGAAGAAAGAGTAGAGGGATATAAGAGGAGAAGGAAGGTAAGAGAGGGAAGATAGAGGAGAGAGAAAGAAGGAGATGATGAGAAAACAGAGGGAGAGAAAGAAGGAGGAGAGGGATGAAGGGGAGAGGGAGGAAGGAAAAGGAGAGGAGGACAAATGGGTAAAGAGAGAGAGGATGAAGGAAGGGGAGGGGAAACGAGAGGGAAAGGGGAAGGAATTAGAGAAAGGTGATGGAGAAGGATATTAAGAATTTATAGGATGGATATAGAGAGTGATAAAAAGAATAGAGAGAAGGATTGGAAAAAAAGGATAGGGAAATTTGAAAAGACGCTTTAAGCCCGAGGGCAGCTAAGTATTACGCTCTCTCATGCTTAGAGGACGGAGGTTTGAGCCTCCACTACTACTCGTGCTGAGTGACACGCATGGTTTCACCGCTCCATGTATATATGCAAAATAACCACAGGGGGAGTTGAAAAGGGTTATTTTGCATCTTTTATCGTTCGTTCGCGATTATTGCATGCACACGCAAGCAAGCAAGCACACACACACACACACACACACACACACACACACACACTATATCCCTCTCACTCAGTGTCCACTTTATTAGGTACACCCTTTTAGTGCAGAGTAGGGTTCTCCTTTGGTCCCAGAACAGCTAGATGGATTCAACAATGTGTTGCAAACATTACTCGAGAGATCCAGGTCCTAATGACATGACAGCATCACTGCAGATACATTCTATACATTCATGTTGTGAATCTCCCGTTCCACAACATCCCAAAGGTTTACGCCAAATTCTGATCCCACCATCTGTGCATTTCACAGCAGAAATCGGGATTCGTCAGACCAGGCGACGTTTTTCCAATCTTCATCTGTCCTGTTTTGGCGAGTCTCTGCCGATTTTCTTGTCCTTAAATGAGAAGAGTGGAACACGGCGGTGTGGTCTTCTGCTGCTATAGCGTATCCACTTAAGGGTTCGACGTATTGTGTGTGTACAAAAATGTTTTTTCTGCATACCACTTCCGTATTGCGTGATTATTTGAGTTACTGTCACCGTCCTGTCAGCACGAACTAGTCTGGCTATTCTCCGCTGACGACTTCCAGTTTCCAGGCATTTTCGCTCACAGAACTACAGTTCGTTGGATGTATGTTTTTCAAACTATTCTAGAGACTATTATGCGTGAAAATCCAGATCAGCAATTTCTATGATACGCAAACCAGCCGTCGGACACTAACAATCATTCCACGGTCACTTGCATCGCATTTCTTCCCCATTCTGATGTTTGCTTTCCGCGACTGAACTTCATGACCTTGTCTGCGTGCTTTCAGGCATTGAGAGGCTGCCACGTGATTGGCTGATAAGACAGTCGAAGAAACGAGCAGGTTTACAAGTGTACCTAATAAAGTGGCCACTGAGTGTATGTATGTGTGTATGTATGTACGTGTCACTTAAATAGCAATGCTCTTCTTGCCGGATAAGGCAAACGAAAATTTGTGTTTACAGTAATTTCGCAAAAATAATCCTGAACCTAATAAAAATATATATTTCAATGTGCTTGTTTATTATTAAATTATTGTTAACTTATCTAAAATATATTTAGTTAGATTAGGGTAAATTATATTGAGCTTGTTATATAAAGTTAGGTAAGTTTTCTAAGATTCATTTGGTACAAAATTATTAATTTTTACATTAACATAAATGAAAAAAATATATCTATAGACGTATAAGAGAAAATTTTAGGACTTAATTTTAAATGAGTTCTTGCTAATTGACCAGTTTTACCTATTCGGCACGACATATATATATATATATATATATATATATATATATATATATATATATATACGTACATACACACACTAATAATAATAATGTGAGATAAAGAATCCCTTTCCTTTCATCCTCTTTCTGAGTGTTAGAGAGGTTAAATGGTCAACAAGATAACTGTCAAATATTACATTGGTCATTTCTTCATTCAACCCGTTTTAACTTTAACCACCTTCAACATAACACATGATAAACAACCACCTTTATGACAACTCACAATAGCTTGAACCATCTTCAAGATTACCCAGATAACTAATCCTCTTGAAGATAACTCTCTAACTTTAAGTACCTTCACGATAATCCTTGATAAAAGTATAGATAATTTTCATGTTTTCCCACAGGTCTTTAGCACCGAAATTTATTATTATATTAATTCTTGAGTTGTGTAGTATGAAAAGCCCAGAGCGGCGAATTTTGAGTTTTCGCCCATAGACTTTTTTTCTGCGTATGCCCACAGTTTACCGGGAGAGGGTTTCGAGGGTCAACGCCCCCACGGATCGGTCTGAGACACCAAGCCTCATGGTGGATGAGGGTCTGATAAACCAAGCTGTTACTGCCGTATGGTTTAGCGCTTCTATTTGATTATAATATAATAATGTTACTGCCGTATGAACCAAAGCCCGGTTGGTCAGGTACTGACTTTAGGTGCCTGTTCAATGCCTTCTTGAAGACTTTCACGGCCTGTCCAGTGCCTTCTTGAAGCTTTCACGGCGTCCTTGCAGATATGGTCTTTGTTTTTTTGTCGAACCTTTTAGATACATTCGCAAAGTCGACTTTTGACGAAGGGATGCGGCCACTCTGAAGGATGGAGTTGTGCTCGATGAATAGGGTAGAGTTTTGAGAATCAGCCACAATCACGGAGGGAGAGCGACACTACCCCGCCACCTTCAAACCTCTACCTTCACCAACCCTCTACACCACCCCACTTGCAGTCACCACTCCAACTGCTCGCACCACCCTTCCACTTTAAAAACCCTCCACTTGCACCCTACCCATAACAAAGTAATTGACAATTCTCGCTGGGTAGGGACTCTTGGCAATGGGGAGGTTCACAGGTCCATTCAATCCTCTAAATTTATTACTCTCTAACTCTAAAGAACACCTGTTACCTTCTAGCAGGCGAATACCTGTGTTTTCCCAAGCCTGTGATGTGACTACTGTGGTGAAATACTGATGATGTCTCTCCCCTCTCCTCACACACACAATACCGGATAAATCTCTTATAGATATATTATCTTTAGCAGCTCTTCCTAACTTTTTCTCTTACCTTGATAATCATCCTTACAAATATTGCTTAGGAAGATATCTTGTGGGTATCATCTTTCTATACATTGATATACAGGTTAATACAAAAAATCTTTTATTCAAGACCTTACAAAGTACATATGATTAAGACATACATAAAAGAATCTGCAAAAAGATTCCTAAAAAGGCATCACCTTCGTCAACATCTGCGAGGGGATTTCTACCATAGGTCGGCTTTTCTCTCTCCACTCCCAAAGAGTAGTGATGAGAAATCTCTCTCAGCTATCACCCTGGTTAGCAAGAGTAGTTTAAGAGTACTATAATTCTAGAGCAGGGTTGGAGTTGGTATTCTCACAGGAGGTTCAAGTAGGTAGACTAGAAGTAGGAATTATTCTCCCCACTCAATCTAAAAGCAACAGCTTTAGTTCCATGTAATTCTTTTCCCCACCTTGAAGTTCCACCACCGGTGGTCAGCGAGTGAGTAACGTCGATCTTTTAGACGAGGGAATCTGACAAGGTGAGACCTTCCTCAGATATACCTCCTTGGATTAGATTAATAATGGCTCCAGTTTAGCCTTTGGTTTTATATATGAACACCCCAGCGCTAACCTTGTTAAATATACAATTACCTATAAGAAAAATTATAGGATATTAGTGTTACGCCCTTTGCTCATTTTAAGAAAGATACGATATATTTATACGTGTTATTTTGGCTTTTTCACTTAATATTATATTAAGGAGTATCTTCATTAATAACTAAAATGAATTTACTCAGCATTATAATATTATCTGGCCATAAATTTATTTAGCTTTGTAAGTAGCTAGGATGTTTCAGTGTTCCAAACTACTAGTGCGACGAGGTGAAGCACTGTAAGTAGCTAGGATGTTTCAGTGTTCCAAACTACTAGTGCGACGAGGTGAAGCACCAAGTGGCAAATCGCGTTACTCATTCCCTGCTCAGACCCGGCTGAGGTCTGGTGTTAAAACTTTGCCTAGAGTAGTTCACACCTTCCACTGGTCTAGGAAGGGACTGGTGGAGAATCTGGCTTTAAGTTAAACTATACTTCCCCAGAAGTTACCAGGAATTTTGGAAGTCCTTTGCTAGGGTGTATCTCGGTCTGAGAAGGCGGTTGTGAAACTCTTGAGGAAAATAGGAATAAGTGAACGAGTCTAAGTGTTACGTCGTTTATAGACTCTGATCTAGAAAAGGGATTATTGTAGAACGGTACATTAGGAGGAGTTCTGTTATTTGCATCAGTGTGGTATTTAAGCTGGTAAAAAGCCTATGTATGTATACGTATATCTTTTGACTCATTATGATTAAGTCTTAGAAAGTCTGTCTTAGAGCCGGTTGTAAATATTTAACGTATTACAGTGTTGTAATAAGGTTAATGATATATGTTCTTACTCAGTGATTATGATACGAGAAATTCTGTTTTAAAGATTGAATTATTTAATTCATAAAAGAAACCTTAAGTGATTATTAATGCAGTTAATAAAAGAAGCAGAAACTATAAAGCTTGTTTTTCCTCAATAAGTGAACCCTGGGTATGATTACCTCAAGACGAGTTAATCCTGTTCTTTTTTTGAGTTTGTTACGTGAAGCACTGTAGTAAAGGGATCTACAGGCCTTGCTCGTAATAATTAGTTAACTACAAAAAGCACACGGACGGACACATGCACATGCATGCACGCGCGCATGAACAAGGCTGAGACTCAACCCCTTCAGCGACAAAAAGGCGAGTACAAGCACAAATATCGCATACAAGTTACCCATAAAAACAGGGAACAAGCACTTACCCAGTCCTCCACAAGCACTTACCCAGTCCTCCACAAGCACTTACCCAGTCCTCCTGTAGTATTTTTCTTCAACAATTTTTATATTCAACTTCGAGTAAATTTCGTAACTCAGCCTGGCTTGGATCCCTCGCTGTCTGCTCACACCCCACTCCACTTAGCTCTGCTCACACCCCACTCCACTTAGCTCTGCTCACACCCCACTCCACTTAGCTCTGCTCACACCCCACTCCACTCTTAGCTTTGCTCACACCCCACTCCACTTAACTTTGCTCACACCCCACTCCACTTAGCTTTGCTCACACCCCACTCCACTTAGCTCTGCTCACACCCCACTCCACTTAGCTCTGCTCACACCCCACTCCACTTAGCTCTGCTCACACCCCACTCCACTTAGCTCTGCTCACACCCCACTCCACTTAGCTCTGCTCACACCCCACTCCACTTAGCTCTGCTCACACCCCACTCCACTTAGCTCTGCTCATCCACACTACCATAGCTCTGTCTCAGGACAACCACTCCACTAGCCTGAAGGTTCTTGGCGCTGAATGATAGGCTTATTCGAATCTAGGGAACCCTGAGGATCTGATGGATCAGTTCCTGAATTGAGCCTGAATGCCTTCCATCCCTCCCCCACACAGGCGTTGTATAATCCTACGGGTTTAGCGCTCTCCCATGATTATAATCCGGACAAAATATTTGTTGACAATTCAGTCTTTTAATTTTTATATTTTAAATCATAACTAATTTATTGTTTTTTTAAATAATTATTAGGAATAAATTAAGTTGTTATTTTAGTCAAATTTTCTCTCAAATTATAATGTGCTAGCTCCTAAGCATAATATATGCAATACACCCTACAGACTAGACTTTTATTATTCATTATTTGTTCATTACACAGTAACGTATTATGTTTGGGGAATCAATCTTTAAATAACCTTAAAAAAGGGATGTGTGGACTACCGGTTCAATAACATAACATTTGAAAAATAACTCATTAAATATATAAAAATATACCTTTTGACCTATCTAATTCTCATTACTAATTAAAAAAAAATAATAAAATTTGTAGATTTTTATTTTCTTCTACCAATAGCTAAGGTCATTGATCGAGCAATATTCTAAGTACGAAACATGTTGACCCATGTTAGTCTTCATTGCTGTTACTAATTCATTGCGTTCGTACACACTTCAAGCATAACTCTTATGCCTGACTTAATTAATAACAAGCACACCGGTTGTCTCGCCAAACAAAATCACTTATTATTAGGTATTAGTCTCCAGTAGGTAAGAGATATATACTGTATATTACTGTTCTTCTCTATCTGTAATGCATTATGTACGCGCTTTGTGGATCAGTAATCATCCATTCATTTACAGACGAATTATAGCGTTGTTGGTCAAGTCACAGCTTATATATCACCGAGTTCACTGTCCCCTGACTATTCTCGTGTTGGAAAAAATAGTATTTTATTATACACACCAACAAATACATCCATTAATTTGTATATTCAGAATTTACGGGTAAGATACAGTAATTTTTGCGTGGAGCAATGGAGGCTTCAATCTCGTATAATTCAACAATTTTAAGGAGTCGACTAGAAATAGTTTGTATTCGACTTTATAGGCACATTCAGTCCCTCCAGTGCTGTAAGTAAATCTTCCTTCGACTTATTCTTGGAGTGAAAGTTTAATCAAGACTGATAATGTTAGACAAAATACGTAATTTTTTTTTCAGGGACTTTTAGCGGATTTCAGTTCTTTTAAAATAATTCTTTTCTTCCCACCACCTCCGATTAAGAATTTAACCACACCCTTCAAAGACTTCCCGTTTCTTTTTCGTAGCTCACTTAAAAGTATTGCTGATTTATGGTGCTCTCTAGTGCTGCTCTCTGGTGCTGCTCTCTGGTGCTGCTCTCTGGTGCTGCACTCTGGTGCTGCACTCTGGTGCTGCCCTTTTGTCATTGTTCAAGTTTCGTGTCCCATTCTTCCATCTTTCCTTCAGCAGGTCTTCGCAGTTCCAGTACCCCTTCTGCCTTACGATTAAGATACTCTGATAGTCATTTTTTCTCATATCTTCCGTCAGTGTGCTGACGAAGCTGTTCTCACCGTCAGCGTGCTGATGAAGCTTCTCTCATCTCCGGCAGCGTGCTGAAGCCTCTTTTCTTACCACGGTGACACGTAGGTGAAGCCTCTTCTCTCCCCTTCATCTTGGCACTGAAGAAGACCCTCGATGTGTATGTTGGCAACGATGGCGTGAATTGGCAATGATAATGAGATTTTTGGCAATGTTGAAGTGAGTTTTTGCAACAATGAAGAGTATATATGTGCTAGCAACGGTGATGAGTGTGCTAGCAACGGTGATGAGTGTGCTAGCAAAGATGATGAGTGTGCTAGCAATGAGAGTAGCATAGGAAGCAGTATTTTCTCTCTCTCTCTCTCTCTCTCTCTCTCTCTCTCTCTCTCTCTCTCTCTCTCTCTCTCTCTCTCTCTCTCTCTTTAATCCTCCTCCTCCTCTTCTCTTCCCCCTCACCCTCCCTCCCTCCCTCCAGTTACAGGTGTTCCTCTGGTATAGACGGTACGACCTTGGATGCCCCCGGCGGTGAGAAGCAATTTGTGTGTCTGGAAACTCTCCATTTCAAGCCGGTTGGGAAAGGCCGGGAGGGGGCAGGGGGATGGTTTTGTTGGGACGGGGATGGTTCATTGGGGATGAGAGGGAGGAGGGAAGTAGTAGGAGATGGAGACGGGAGGGGAAAGAAAAGAAACGAGAGGGGCGGGTGTGGGTGGCGGTTATGTTGGTCCCGGCTTATGGCGGAAATGGTTTTGCGAGACCCAGTGTGGCTTTATTTAGTTTTACAGATGCCTCGTACTTTGTTTAGCATATGCCTTTTTTTCGTATATTCTTCAAGTTGTGATACGGAGGTAGGAAGGCAGGTCTTTTGTGTATCCATAGTCTCTTGTTATCGTCCACAGGATGGATATAGGATGCACAATGAAGTAACCGCTACCCTGCATTTTTTTATGGTAGTTACACATTGGGAACAAAAGCTGACAGTGTTTTTCTGTCATATTCCACCACGCAGGATGAGACTCGTACAAGGTGTTGAAATCTAACAGCCTGAGCTGGGAGAATTTTCGGGAGGGCAGGGAGGTGGAGGGAATACATGGGGAAGTGAACATAGAGGTGAATGATGTAACCAGTTGCAAGGAGGAGAGAATCATGGACCTTGGATAGGGCATGAAGAGAGCTGAAGAAAATAGTTGGTTAAGAAGAGGACAGATAAATGTTTGGGAGGATAAGTAGACGAGGCTCAGCAGGACCTGGAATGGACTAGCTAGGGAGGATAGGTAAAGGAGGTGGATAACTTCAGGCTAGTTGGAGTTTAGAGAGTAGGAAGGAAGAGACGTGGTGGGGACATGAAGAGTTACTATTTTAATGGGGAAAAGCTACCCCCCTCCCCTATGTGTCATAGGGAAAGATAGCTCATATGCTTTGAATCAAGAGCCCTCAATGAACATGAAACATGGGTGAAAGGAAAGAACATGGAGAAGGGATGGGGTAAGGGAAAATGAGAAAAGCAGTCCACAGATACGTAAATTATGATAGACGAGAAAGAAGTGGAAAGTGTTGGATTTTCCTTCTGAACACTAGCATAACCTAGGAATAGAGGAGCACTGCAGGAGGCCTACTGGCCCATGTTAATAGTACACATCATGCGGTTTATAGCATTTTACTGAGAAACATTTCGTCCGCTATGAACATTATCGATTTTCACAAAGATGGGTAAAGAAAGAGCATTTAAATAGTGGAGAAACGTAAGGTATAGAGATGATCAGGTGATGTCACGGTAATATTACGCAGCTGAGTTGAAACATCAAAGTTTGAAATTAAATGGGTCAGTAGGCCAATTTCAGAACTCCGCATAGTTTTATGTAATATCAGTGACATACCAGTTGAGAATATTGTTTTGCCAATGTTTCAGGAAGTAGGAATGAACTTGGTTTTCGTGTGATGGTGTTAGTTGTAGTAATCAGAGCAGATTCTAAGCATAGTCTGTATACTTTCATAGTAAATAGTTTGGCAATGAGGAAGTTTATCAGATGGTTCTAAGTGATGTGAATAGTACAGACATTGTTCGTGTCTTCTGTCTGGCAGGCACTTCTGTAATCACTGATCCTCGTGTTCAGGTTCCTAGAAATTTCACAAACGTAAATCCTATCATAGCCTCCACAGGGTATCAAATAGACGCCAGCAGTTGTCTCTGAATTCGGTTTTCATTCTCACTACAGTAAGTCCTTTATTGCGTTGGAAGTTGTGGTGGCAACCCAGATGTTGGTTTTGGTTAAGGATTTGGAGAGGTTATTGCTTGTGTTATTTCAGGGGATGGAATCTTGTCTGCCATTGTAGTATCTTCGCGTTATTTACCAACGGTTGGCGATAAAGTGTGAACAGCAAAGTTCAAAGGTTTCATTAATGTGGTCGAATTCTTTTTCTAGGAATGTGGATGATGAACAAATTCTGTGAACCCCTAGGAAGAAACCAATAATAGTTCCACTTATTTTATTGTCAAGAGACAGAAAGTCAAGTAAATAATTTTTGTTGGTGGGTTTACTGTATACCCTAATATCAAATTTATTTACGTTCTTGTAGACCATGACGTCCGGGAGAGGCATCCATCCATCTTTTTTCCTCTTTCTTGTTAAATTTAACAAGATTCAACCGTGTTTGTGCTAAGAAGGTTGATGGCGCTGAAGCGTCTTGGAGTAATTAACAGGATATCACGATGTTTCTGAGCTATGCTGCCTCCCTGGGAATAAGTACTTTTATCCTTACCTCCTCCAGGTGCTCCATGTGAGGTTGTATATGAATGCTCTTAATGGTGAACCCATGGCCATGCCAAATGATTTCCTGTACACAGAGCTCTCAAAATAATTAAAGTTAACAAAGTTCAGTCGCTTCAAGGAACGAATCGGGAGGTTAAGACCATCGTGTTTTTTTTCAGCAAAGTTGGTGAATGGCTGATGTAGTAGACGCTTTGGTTACTAATGTGATGTCAAAGCTACAAGATTATTTCTGATGTATGTGTCTTTGAAGGTGAGCTGTGGTAATGGTTCCAAGATGCCATGAGACGTGTTTTCCCAAAAGACCTAATAGCTAGTGGGATACTGGCTATGCTCGAGATGATAGGTCTCATGGGTATGCATGGCCTGTGTACTTTGGGTAATCCATACGCATGTGCACGTCTATGACTGTAGGGTATCGCATGCAGGCGGCATTTATGTTCATTTCTCTTCAGAACAGAACAAAAATAAGTTAACTCGAGTTCTTTCTCGGTTAGATATCCACACATTCTATTTATTATCCTTTGATAAAAAAAAGACAGCAGAATGGAAGTACTTATTGAGATAGATTTGCAAGTCTCCAAGCGAGGTTTAGTCTCACTAAAGACTTCCATTTTCATAATATTTTTGCATCATTTATTTGTTTTACAACTTCATATTAGAAGTTAGCAATATTAGAAAAATGGCAGCTGATGAGTTTTCAGTCACATCTCGTCAACGGTGAGTCGTATCAAAGTTTAGTGTAATAAAAACAAATAGAAAATACTGTTATCTAAACAAAAAGGTCCTAACCACTTTTGTGAAATGTAAGAGTTTTGTCACAAATAAACGATTTAACTTGATGAATATTTAAAAAAAAAATTAAGGTGAACAAAAACATTCACATTTTTGGAGGTTTATTAAAGTTGAATACAACAATGTTTTTAACAGGCAATTAAACATGAAATATTTTTCTAGAAATGTACAAAGCTCACCACATACGCGAAGAGCGTTGCACTGAGGAGCAGCTGTCCGACACTTGTACTGTGCTGCGCAACCATTCTTACAGTGACACCGTATTAGTTTCCAACATGCTTGTGTAGCTTCTGGTACAGTAAATATCCCAGCCACCCTCGACCCTATTCTTTCACCTTCATTCCCTTGGCGAGCGAAGCTGTGCCATGGTAAACATCTCAGCCTGATAGACGAACCTTTTGGTTAAATGAATAATTTCAACCTGAGTAACAGGAAGACCATCAATTCTTCTATCTTTCAGTGTGAAAAGTTTTTTTTTTCCCCATTAAATATTTTCTTCACTGCTGGTGTGGTCATACAACGAGATGACAAATCGCCTTCCATCTAAGGAAAATAATGCAGATTGACTTCTCCATTAGCATTCCAAGTGTCTCATGCAGTTCTCTTGGCTCTTCATCCAAAAACATAACAGTGTCACACCCAGTAAATACGTGGAGCATTGGCAGGGCTATACACCTATCAAGACCCAGTGACAAGGAAGCGGAAGTTCTTCCTAATACTAAATTCAACCCACAGTTCATTAACATTTATGCACTGGCTGATGTTATGCCACAGTGAACTGTTCGTTTTAACACTTTGCACAACAACTTGTAAATGGAGTAAGATGCAGGTATTTGCCTCTTCATTGGATCATTGGGCTAGTTCCTTGATATCTTCGAGATTTATGCGAAAGACATTGGTTTTGTGGGTGGTGATGACGTATTTGTGGGCCAGTGACTCCAGCCATCACTGCCAGGAATGAAAACAGTGAGGGTTTTATTCTCACCAATGCAGAGAAACTACTGCCAGTGTTTAGAACCTGATGGTTCAGCACGTTTCCTAACACCTTTTGCCCTTGTTGTACGTGTTTCTCTAAGCTTTCAGACATATACACATTCAAAATGATACCTAATCTTGTTACACATTGTTATGAATTTATGTATAGTAGGAAAATGTTTCAGATTCTTCTTAGCATTTGTTTCAAAATGAGCCGTTAATTAGATTTTTTATCATGTCTCTCCTTACAGTAAATAGCATCATTGTCTGCATCAACCTCACATGCCATCCTCAGTGCAGATACGGCATTATCATTAAAAATAAACATTATATCTCTGCCTTGCTTGTGAGCTCACATGTCGGGGAAAGTTGGCCAAAATTCGTTTTGCAGCTTCGTGGATCTAATACGCTCTGATGACTCGATCCCTAATTGTATCAGCCTAGTACTTTACAGATTTCATAGATCAACAAATTTGAACATTGGGAACAATTTCAATGTCCATTCGAGCATCGTCAGTACAAGATATAATTCTTGCGAATACATTACCATGGTTCATTTTATCCATGTCAGATTCGCCAGATTTTTTTGTTTGTTATTCATGGAGACGGGACACGTGACATCTCGTGCAATCAGGTCTCCTGAAGTCAGTTTAGCAAGCAGCGGTTTGTCTCGAATTGTTTAGGCAAATACAGATACTTAGGACAAGGATCCTCCAGCTGATTCAAGTTTATCACAAAAGAGGCAAGTTTCTACACTGGAAGAACTGACCTTCTCAACACTGTGACAAGCGGTGATCTTTGAATGATCTTATCGTCTAATGACAGTATCTTCCTTTTTTTTCCTTTTTTTTCTACTCTCAGTAATTTTGTTTTATTGTATTGCAATCTACATGAAATGCGAAAACGGGCTTTTCGCTGCACCAGAGTTGTCTCAATGCCTTCAGCATAATCAAGGCGTGACATAATTGTTCTTTGCAAACAACCAAACTTGCTAAACCCCACAAGGTCAGCAGTTGTTTTGTAGCCTGATCCCTTCATATTACGTGTAGATTCAGCTGAATTACAGCCAACTAGTTATTACTTTCCTGGAACAAAACGCAACTGGTTTAACCTTTTTTTAGACACTGGATTGATATGTCAGGATGTAAAGGATTCATCACTTTACAACTTTATTGTCAAACGGCTCAACCTAAAATATTAGAAAATGCATTAAAAATATTGTTAAATTGTGTTTGTGTATGATGGCTTTATACGTGTTCATGCATCAAATTAAGGCGAATTCACATTAATTTTCATCCATAGTTTCAGATATACCATAAGAGAAAATGTTAAGCATTTCGGTGGCAGCCATTTTGAAAATCGTCTCCCATTTCTATAATAGGTCAAATCTTCGATGGCCCTATAACGAAAAACCTTCAACACAGTATGTCCCAGCTGTGTGTCGAATTTCTTGCTTTTATTATCAGAAGTACAGTACTTCAAAATACTTCACATATATAGTGACTGATAGTACAGCAAATAACTTTCAGATTCTCACAGCATACTTAATGCTTAAACGCACGTCAGTGTTTTGACTATATATTGTTTTATGATTGATTTTATACTGATCATACTCGTTTTGTTTGTTGGTGTTTATGTACCATAACGCATTCGTCCCACATCTACACGATCGTAATCACGTTTTGCTACACGTATATTCAATTTGTAGCGAGTCGAGGTGAATAGAAAATCTTGTATTTACATAGGTATCTGTGTGTCCAATGATGTACCTTACATAGGGATAGACTATGGAAAGACCTGAGGTTGGGTAACAGCTCATAGTCTGTATATTCAGAGGCGTTGGAACAAATATATAAAAAAAATCACATGAACAGTAGACATTGAAACGTCACAAAAGCAGTACAGTCTACATGATAGTGATCACTGTCGATAGGGGGGTTTTAAAAATTATGACATAATAATGTACTTTTTCATGAATCTTCTGAGATAGTGTTACAGTATACACACTGTATGTGGGGGGGTCATTAAATTTTTAATAAAAACAACATAAATAGCGTGCAAGTTAAATTTCCCCTCCCAAAATTTTTTGTGATATTATCATTTAATTCCCCTTTCCTTCGTTATATATATAGTGGCGAATAAAAAAAATTTAATTAGCAAGAACTCGTTTAAAATTAAGTCCTTTAAAAAAAAAAATTCTTATACGTTTAAAAAAAAAATTTTTTTAATTTATGTTAATGTAAAAATTAAAATTTTTTTGTACCATAAAAACCCTTTAAAAAAAACTTACCTAATCTTATTATAACAAAAATTTTAAAATTTAACCTAATCCTACTAAAAATAATCTGGACTAAATTTCCGTATACAAATTAAAAAAGGATTGTGGGGGAGTGCCACATATTTTTTAATATCCAAAGAAAAACACCCCCAAAATGGATGGTTGATTATTTTACCTAGAGAAGGTTTGCCACGATTGTCACAGAATCACTTGTTTTTTCCCTTTTTCATGATCTTACTCAACACAAGGACATCAAGGCTGGTCTAAAATTTTCAAGCAGGTAATATCATTAATGATATGTGGGGAATACAGGAGGCGATTTTAAAATTTTTTTTTTTGTAACCTTTGCATGTACGCAGAACCCACAACACTGACGGTGTCATCCATCGACACAGACATGCGCAAGAAAAAAAGTTTTTCTTTTTTTTTTGGGAAAATTAGAATGGGGAAAAAAAGTCTAAATCAGCAGTCTTTAAAAAAATCACAGTACTGAAGAGAATCATTATTCGTCCAGCATCATAACGCCCCTCCTCCCCAATCGTGCTACGTGGACACAACACCTATGCATGACCTAATGACATATATACCTCTCTACGATACTCCCACATTCTTTTTTCCTCGGAACCGTTAGTGGCATTCTGCACCATTTCGCCACCCCCCCTATACCTCAACACACACACACACACACACACACACACACACCACACACACACCCCCCGCACCTTTTCATAAATACAAATGTAAACATCAACTTCAGTCACTCAAGGTTCATCATGTATTTTTGAAAAAAAAAATCCATATTTTTTAATTTGAAATATATAAATGAGTGTTATAGCGCTAAACCCTTCATAATTTTGCACTAACCAATATTAAGAGAGACAACCGACTATAATTATTTCGCTGTGTTTATATTACTCTAGATATCTTTATAGTTACATATTTCATATATAAGTGTTTCCCCCTAATACGTTTTTTTTTTCTCTTTTCAGGAGGTGCGTGTCTATCTGACGGGGAAGGTCCTTCCTGTTAATCACATAGTGGTAGAGTATTCAGACAGTAGTAAATGAGACGCAAAATGAGGGTATGGCATATTATGGGAAGATGTTTGGTCCACCAGAGATGATTCACAGGTTGATAGTCTCTGGTGGAAGTTTTAAAACCCCCCCGGTTCTTTTGAAGCCCTTTTTGAATTTTAGGGGTTTTTGGGTTTTAAAAAAGCCCTGCCTTTGGGGAAAAAGGCCTGGGGGTTCTAAGGGGAAAAACCTGCTGGGGTTTATGAGCTACTGGGGGGGCTAGAAAAACCCTGCTGGGGTTTTTTTTGGGACTGGGGGGGCTAGAAAGCCCTGCTTGTTGTATGAGCTACTGGGGTGCTAGAAAGCCCTGCTTGTTGTATGAGCTACTGGGGTGCTAGAAAGCCCTGCTTGTTGTATGAGCTACTGGGGGGGCTAGAAAGCCCTGCTTGTTGTATGAGCTACTGGGGTGCTAGAAAGCCCTGCTTGTTGTATGAGCTCTGGGGGGGCTGAAAACCCCGCTTGTTGTATGAGCTACTGGGGGGGCTGAAAGCCCTGCTTGTTGTATGACACTGGGGTGCTAGAAAGCCCTGCTTGTTGTTACCATTTTAAACCCCCACTGGGGTGCTAGAAAGCCCTGCTTGTTGTATGAGCTACTGGGGGTGCTAGAAAACCCTGCTTGTTGTATGAACTATTTAGCAGTTACTACCACAAACTGAAGTACCTTGTAACTACTGCACCAGCAGTTATGCAGGTTTTCAGGACTAGTAATACTCGCTCACACCTGACTACTACTACTCAGTACCATTGCCAGAGGCGTCTTATCCATTTTTAATATTGTATACGTTTATTTGCCAATCTATACCTTCTTTAATAAGATGAAAAAAGGAAGAATGGAAGGAATTTGCCGTTTAATAGCATTAGGAAGCGCAACGGCCCACGGTTAGAATCCTCACACCATTCTCCTGTTTATCCATAGAGTCGTTCATTATAACTCATCTTGAGTTTACTGGGAACGACGAGGGGTTGATGGGAATCATATGAGATATTTAGCATATTAAGCCAGTTAAAAAAGGTGCCAATAAAGATCCCAAAGCCTTCCTGAAACATCCGAAGCTGAAATTCAGCTTCACAAAACACTGCGTTAAACACCCTGTAATTTGCATTTTATTATAGCATATTCAGAAGCTGGTAGAAATGAATAAGAGGATGGGATGGAGAGAGGTAGGGGTGGGTGGAGAGAGTGAGGGATGGACATTGAGGAACACCGATGTTGTTTTGGCTTCGTTCACTAACAACAGTACCGTCATTCCATTTTTTCATGACCACTGAAAAAAGTGAAGTGGGTGATGCAGTGATTTTAATTACTTCCCCAAGGTAATTAAGACAATCTCCTGC
>WNWK01003004.1:0-7500 GCA_009830355.1 Cherax destructor
GCCGACAGCGAACCAGCGGCTCCTACCGATTCTGTCTCCGATTGGAAACCGCAGGAAACAACACCTCCACCACCTCCCCTGGTCAGTAGTTTTTCTTCTCTTGCCTCTCCATCACCGAGCGTGGACTGGCGTCGTCTTCGTTAAAGTGCGTTAGATGTATGAAGTCGATTACGCAGACGAGAGCTAGATCGTCACTCGCTCACAAGATGGCTAGAGGACAGCTGAGTGATACACTTTAAAACAAAAATCTGTGTTGACTTGTGTGCAAGATTCAGCCTCACGGTGGTAGTGTGACTTACCAGAACACGAGTCCCTCTCAACCTTGAGTGTCTCTTTAAAGCACAGGTATATGATTCATTCAATCTCTCTCTCTCTCTCTCTCTCTCTCTCTCTCTCTCTCTCTCTCTCTCTCTCTCTCTCTCTCTCTCTCTCTCTCTCTCTCTCTCTCTCTCTCTCTCTCTCTCTCTCTCTCTCTCTCCTCTCTCTCTCTCTCTCTCTCTCTCTCTCTCTCTCTCTCTCTCTCTCTCTCTCTCTCTCTCTCTCTCTCTCTCTCTCTCTCTCTCTCTCTCTCTCTCCTCTCTCTCTCTCTCTCTCTCACACTGTACAAAAATGTAAGTGCATATTACATGTCTTTCATAACTCCAAACATTTTTTTAATAACCAAAACAAGAGATTTTTTGGGCTTATTGCTGCAGACACGGCCATTTAAATGTCATGTTGGCCTTTTTCACCTGCTTTGTTGTTTCTTTCATGAACAGCTCATACATTCACAGCTTTTCCTCTACTGTTCACACTAAATAGAGATAGCGTAGAGATATTTCGTCCTGAGTTTTCCCGGAAATCAAAGATCCACTCTTTCGTTATATATATATGTATATATATATATATAATATATATATATATATATATATATATATATATATATATATATATATATATATATATATATATATATATATATATATATATATATATATATATATATATATGTCGTGCCGATTAGGTAAAACTGGTCAATTAGCAAGAACTCATCTAAAATTAAGTCCTTTCTAAAATTTTCTCTTATACGTTTAAAGATATATTTTTTTCATTTATGATAATGTAAAAATTTATAATTTTTTACCAAGAGAAACTTTGAAAACCTACCTAACCTTATTACAACAAGCTCAATTTAATTTAGCCTAACCCAACTAAATATATTTTAGATACGTTAACAATAATTTAATAATAAACAAACACAATGAAATATATTTTTTTTCGTTAGGTTCAGAATGATTTTGGCGAAATTATTGCATACACAAATTTTCGCTTGTCTTATATGGCAAGAT
Source organism: Cherax destructor (assembly GCA_009830355.1). Taxonomy (NCBI): domain Eukaryota; kingdom Metazoa; phylum Arthropoda; class Malacostraca; order Decapoda; family Parastacidae; genus Cherax; species Cherax destructor. Next base: position 1,329 of record WNWK01003004.1, read on the forward strand.
GAGCGTTGCTATTTAAGCCAAAATCGCAAGTTTTACCTAATCGGCACGACATATATATATATATTTATATATATACATATATATATATATATATATATATATATATATATATATATATATATATATATATATATATATATATATATATATATGTCTGTCGTGCCGAATAGGTAAAACTGGTCAATTGGCAAGAACTCATTTAAAATTAAGTCCTTTCTAAAAAAAAATTTCATATAAGTTTAAAAATATATATTTTTTCATTTATGTTAATGTAAAAATTAATATTTTTTTTACCAAAAGAACCTTAGAAAACTTACCTAACCTTATTAAAAGAAGCGCAATTTAATTTATCCTAATCAAACTAAATATATTTTAGATAAGTTTACAATAATTTAATATTAAACAAACACAATGAAATATATTTTCTTCATTAGGTTCAGAATTATTTTTGCCAAATTATTTAATTCACAATTTTTCGCTTGCCTTACTCGGCAAGAAGAGCGTTGCTATTTAAGCCTATTTAGACTAATCTAACCTACCTCAACCAAACTCAGCCTAACCCAACCTGACTTAACAACACCTAGCCTAACCTAACCTAACCTAACCACACCTAGCCTGACCTAGCCGAACCTAACCTAACCACACCTAGCCTATCCTAACCTAACCTAACTTAACCACACCTAGCCTAACCTAACCTACTTTAATTTAGATTATCTTACAAGGAGAGGTGAGCTTAATCTCAAACGCTGAAAGAGCGCTGAAAACATCGCTCTTTTGTAGGAAGGAAGAAATAATAATCATGCGAGACATTCATAATGTGAATCATTCATTATTTGAGATGTTCATCGAGTGACATATTCATCATGTGTGGCAGTCATCACATGTGAATTTAAAAATCTTTTATACAGCTTAAAATTAAAAAACAAATGAAGACTGTGGTGGATAATTATTTACTTGAAATGAAGATGTGAACAATGATTAGAGAGAAAAATGGGACTGGATCACCAATGGGGTAGTTGAGTTGTATTCCCTGATACACAGGCGAGAAAGAAATGTGATAATATACTCTTGGAAAATCCTAGAGGACTAGTCCCATATTTGGACACGAAATCACTCCATACGAAAACAAAAGACTCGGCAGGAGATGCAACATTCCCAAATATCAGTGCCATCATGGAGTTCCATAAATATAACTGCTATCATGGGGTGCCACAAATATTAGTTCTATCATTGGTGGCCACAAATACAAGTGCCATCATGGGATGCCACAAATATCAGTACCATCATAGGGGTGCGATAAATATCACTGCATTCATGGGGTGCCACAAAGATAAGTGCCATCATGAGACAAGGTTACCAGTGGTGCCACAAAGATCAGTGCCATCATGGGGTGTCACAAATATCAGTACTGTCATGGGGTTCCACAAGGATTAGTGCCATCAAGGGAAAGGTTCACAGTGGAGTGCCCACGGAACAGTACTATCATGAGGCAGGGTCAACAGTGGGGGAGCCACAAGGATCAGTGCCATCTTGAAGCATTATCACTAGTGGATATCATCATGGGTAAGGGGCACAGTGGAATGCTACTGAAATCAGTGTCATTATGGTATCAGGATCACAAGGATCAGTACCATCATGAAGGGTCACCAATGGGGTGCCACAAGGATCAGTACCATCATGAGGGGAAGGTTCACCAATGTGGTGCCACAAAGATTAGTGCCATCATGGGGACGTGGTTAATAGTGGGGTGCCAGAAGCATCAGTGCCATCATGGGGACGTGGTTAATAGTGGGGTGACACAAGGATCAGTACCTTCATGGGGGCAGGGTCACAAATGGGGTGCCATAAGGATCAGTGCCATCACGGGGACATGGTTAACAGTGGGGTGCCACAAGGATCAGTTCTGGCTCGGATATTGTTTCTATTTTCTATCAATAATTTGCTGCAAGGACTAAGAATTATATGCTTCGCTAATTATATTTCTTAAGCAAGGCAGAAAATCTAATTTTACTGTAAAAAACTTACGAACAGACGTAAATGTGGAGAAAAAAGGTGATGATTTATTTCCTGTAGAAAATTGTAATAGGATAGAGATGGATTATGAATTGTGTGTTCAATAATGAACTATTTGTTGTTTGGTGGATTATGTAGTGAATCATGTGTTATGTGATAAATCATCTGTTGTGTCTTGAATATTTTTGGGTCATCTGATGGCGAGAAAATATTGTGTTACTGGTAAGTTGCTATTCAACTTCATCTACATGAAACTTTTGCATATTCAAATACAACATCGATAAATTGAGCGTTAGCCTGAAACAAAGGGGATGTGATTACGATGGAAAACATATTCTGTGACAAAGATATGGTCGAAAAATTAGGCTGTTTACTGGGAATGAGACAAGTATTAGAGGGAATGATGGAAAATTACGTACACACACATGAGCCTCATGGGTATCATAAACATTTCTTGGAAAAAAAAACAGTAGTAAAAATAGTGGAATGAATTGAGGAATAACATATTGGGGGAGGACTTGATACAGGAATGATGGGGCTCTTTCACGTCAGTAGTTCGACGGTTAAGATTCGACACCCAGAGCTAGAGCTCTCTGAATACTCAAGTTTTTACACACAGGACCTTGCACCCGAGTTGGCACTAAGACTTCTGCAAAATATTGTATCAGTGAGACTATCACACTTGAAGGTTAAGTCTAAAGCCTCGCCAGGAAACTTGTAATTGGTTTGTTGGTGGTTATCTTGTGTACTTACACACACACACACACACACACACACACACACACACACACACACACACACACACACACACACACAGAGTGCAGTAGGAAAGAGAACTGGAAGGAAAGTCAGCGGATGAGATGGTGTGGCACCTAGCTGGAAAGTGCCGAAAGGCAGAGGATTAATAGCAAAGACAAAGAATTCTCTGGTGGATGCAAAAGTACCTAGGAAGAGGATGCGAGAATGGCAGAGTAACTAGATGGGATCCATAACAATAGGTAATAGGACAGCATAGTTTCTGGTTTACGGGGACTTCCTATTAAATGGGATGAAGTAAGTTGTACTCAGGTTTGCTGATGACGTAAAAATAATGAGGAGAATAAAACAGATGAGGACAGGGAAAGGCCTACAAATGGATCTGGTCAAACTGCACTTTAGGTCAGATAAGTTGTTGCTTGAATTCAGTCCCAGCAAATGCAAGGCCATGAAACTTGGAGGTGGGCACAGATGACCTGACACTGAGTATAGACTCTGGGAACTGTGACTGCAGACCTCACTCAGAGAGATAGACCTAGACGTGAGTATAATGACTGGCATATCCCCAGAGGAATATGCTAGTCATTATCTAACAAATCTAAGAGTAACCTTCAGGAATCTCAACAAAAAGTCAAGCATATTAAGAAACTGGAGAACGTGCAGAGCTATGCAGCGAGGCTACTTCCTGAGCTACTTCCTGAGCTACTTCCTGAGCTACTTCCTGGGCTACGAGGTGAAGCGTATGGAAATTAACCTAACGCCACTGGAGGACAAGAGCCAGGGGAGACATGATAACAGCACAAAGGGCACTCACAGGGGAGACATGATAACAGCACAAAGGGCACTCACAGGACAGGGGAGACATGATAACAGCACAAAGGGCACTCACAGGACAGAGGAGACATGATAACAGCATAAAGGGCACTCACAGGACAGGGGAGACATGATAACAGCATAAAGGGCACTCACAGAACAGGGGAGACATGATAACAGCACAAAGGGCACTCACAGGGGAGACATGATAACAGCACAAAGGGCACTCACAGGACAGGGGAGACATGATAACAGCATAAAGGGCACTCACAGGACAGGGGAGACATGATAACAGCATAAAGGGCACTCACAGGACAGGGGAGACATGATAACAGCACAAAGGGCACTCACAGGACAGGGGAGACATGATAACAGCACAAAGGGCACTCACAGGGGAGACATGATAACAGCACAAAGGGCACTCACAGGACAGGGGAGACATGATAACAGCATAAAGGGCACTCACAGGACAGGGGAGACATGATAACAGCATAAAGGGCACTCACAGGACAGGGACAGGCTGTTTGAGAGCCGGGATATCAGTACTCCGGAGCACAGCTCTGATGAGTCACAGGGATGCCAGGAATTATTTCTTTAACATCTGGGAGGATGGGGGTAGGAAGTGGAATGAACTTAAGGGAGAAATGATGAAGGCAGATTCCATACGCAATTTTAAAAGCAGGTATTATAGGGCACACGAGGTTAGGAGTGAATATGGCAAGTGACAAGTTGAGATGCGGGGCCTGGAGCTAATCCTCGACCCCTGCAACTGGTGCTGGGACTGGTGCTGGCACTGGTGTTGGCACTGGTGCTGGCACTGGTGCTGGCAAGGAAGGTTGCAGGCCACCGTAAAAGTCAAAACCGGAGAGATATGAAGCAATTGAGATAATTACAGTTTCTCCTGCGAGACCCACCACGTCTGCATAGCTTGTTACCTCGGGGGGAATATCGCCTCAAAACGCAAAGCTTAATTTCCAGGGAGTGTTCAGCGAGTATCCATACCGGCGTCTTCAATATACGATACACAAATAAAGGATATTTAAATCTCCTCAGCTTACCACGAAGCCATTAAAGCATCTCATAAATATGCAACATTCGTGAATATGCAACATTCGTAATTATGCAACATTCGTAAATATGCAACATTCGTGAATATGCAACATTCGTAAATATGCAACATTCGTAAATATGCAACATTCGTAAATATGCAACATTCGTAAATATGCAACATTCGTAAATGCTTCTTGACAATCCAGCTGATATTTTAAGATTTCATAAAAAAATCTTGTTAATATTTTGGGAATATTGCAGTAATATCAGAGCTATCTGCCCGGAATGCCTTGGAAATATCCAAGGAGACGTTCCTTCCTGAATTTATTCTGCCTATTTCTCTATTTATTACGCCGATTAGACCTATTTTACAAGCACCAGGCGGATTAGAGATGTTTTACGAGCAAGGCAAGACTTGTTTTACAAGGATCAGACGGATTAGATATAATCCAGGATTGTGTTACAATGTCTCACAATGTCTCTCAGTGTCTCTCAGTGCCTCACATTGTCTCACAATGGCCGTTCCTTCTCCTCACGGGAATCTTTCGGACGTTCCGCCTCCATACGTGGACTTATTAACGCTCCATTTCCATTCGTACGTCGACGTTCCGTCTCTAGACGCGGGTTTTTGAACGTTTTAAATCGGATTCGAAAGTTATAGTGAATTTTTAGTCTATATTATAGGAAGAATTTTTTTTTTTTATTAATTATTATTGTTGTTGTTGCTATTATTATTATTATTAATATTAACATAGTACTAGTATTAGTAATAGTGGTCCATTGTATAGTAGTAATGGTAGTATTAGTTCATTATTAGTAATAGTAGTGGCAGTAATAGTAGTAGTAGTAGAGATACTGGAAGCAATAGTAGTTGTAGTAGTAGTAGTAGTAATAGTAAGAGGAGGAGGAGGAGGGGGAGGAGGAGGAGGGGGAGGAGGAGGAGGGGGAGGAGGAGGAAGAGGAGTAGGGAAGAGGATAAAAGAAAAATGTTTCTAGAGAAGATGAAACGGAATTTTAATAAGGGGAAGAAGGAGAGGGAAAAGTGAAAGGTTTAAGGTTATCTACACCTCTCCTTCTCTATAATTTTCTCTTCCCTCTTTCTCTGCAAACTTCTCTCCCCTCCTTAAATTTCTCCCCCTCATCCAGCTCTTTAAATTTCTCCCCTCAACCAACTCTTTAAATTTCTCCCCTCATCCAGCTCTTTAAATTTCTCCCCCTCAACCAACTCTTTAAATTTCTCCCCTCATCCAGGTCTTTAAGTTTCTCCCCTCATCCAGGTCTTTAAATTTCTCCCCTCAACCAACTCTTTAAAATTCTCCCCTCATCCAGGTCTTTAAATTTCTCTTCTCATCCATTTTAAATCTCACACATCTTTTTTTTTTTAAGGAGAAGGAGAAGGGAAGAGAAGTTTAAAGAGAAGGAAAATAAGAAAGGTTTAAAAGAGAAGGAGCAATGGGAGAGCAATTTAAAAAAAAAAGAGGAGGGGAGGGAAGTCTAAAGAAAAGAGGCAAAGAAAAGGTTTAAAGAGAAGAACGAAGGG